>JARYGA010013191.1:0-36444 GCA_030545235.1 Helianthus tuberosus | reverse complement strand
CTTCCTAGTTGGTAATTGTGAAGCATGAATCGACATCTTTATTGACATGTGTTTTTAAATCAATTTGTGATATGTGCAGGAACTTCCGAGAGCTATTTCAAGATGGATTATGGATAGTGGAGCGTCTCAACATATGACAGGGAAGACTGCATTGTTGTACGATGTTAGAAATTTCAATGGTGGTTATGTGGGATTCGCAGGAAATCAAGGTGGTAGAATTGTTGGTGAAGGAACGTTATCCAATGGGATTGTTACGTTTGAAAGAGTTAACTACATTACTGAGCTGGAGAATAATCTGCTGAGCATTTCGCAGATTTGTGACAGGATGTATACCACTCACTTCACAGACAAAGAATGTTTGATCTTGAAACCAGGATTTGTTATTCCTGAAGAATGGATTATCATGAGGGCACCTAGAGTGAATGATCTGTACGTGTTGGACATGACTGTAGCAATTACAACAACGGGTCATGCTCATTGTTTTGTGTCCAGAGCAACAGAGAAAGAATCAAAGTTGTAGCACCGGAAGATGGGGCATATACATCTTAGAAAAATGAATCATCTGGTGCACAATGATTTGGTTATAGGTGTTCATGTCAAAGGTTTTCATCTGGAAGGGGAGTGCATTAGTTGCATCAAAGGCAAGCAGAAGAAAAAGTCACACCCTAAAAAGCAAGTCAATTCAGTTTCCAGACCTTTAGAGAGACTTCATATGGATCTGTTTGGTCCAGTAAACGTCAAAAGTATTACAGGGGATCTCTACTGTCTTGTGGTTACTGATGATTATTCCAGATTTTCGTGGGTATCATTCTTGAAGTCGAAAGATGAAACGTTTGATAGTTTGATGGCGTTGTTCAGAAAAATTGAAAATTTGTACCAAAGGCGTATCAAAAGAATCAGAAGTGATAATGGTACTGAGTTCAAGAACAACAAGATGGAAGAATATTGTGATGAAAGAGGTATATTGCATGAGTTTAGTGCTCCATACACTCCGCAGCAGAATGGAGTAGCTGAAAGAAAGAATAGGACACTAATCGAAACGGCCAGAACAATGCTTGCTGATTCAAAGTTACCGATAAATTTTTGGGCAGAAGCAGTTTCCGCCGCATGCTATACACTCAACCGGGTTCTCACTGTCAAGAAATACAACAAAACATGCTTTGAGTTGATCAATAACCGCAAACCAAATATGAAGTATCTTGAACCATTTGGGTCACTCTGTACTGTTCTAGATCCTTTTGGTAAGTTTGGTCCAAAGAGTATCGAAGGAATATTTGTGGGTTATTCAAATCCACAAAGACGAGTCTTCGTTCTAAGTCTAAAGCGGATTATTGAAGCACAACATGTTGAGTGTCAGGGGTATACTATGCCGCCTCAGAATCCTGGTGACTCATAGCGTTTTAATTATGATAAATTGTGGGATTCGTTTGACATGATGGAAGAAAAAGAAGAAGAAGAAGAAAATTTCTTTGATGAGTTGGATATTCTAAGAGAGTATGAAGAATCGCAGGAAAGGTTCCCAGCTGAGTATTCAAGAAGACCACGACAAGCTTCAAACGATGATGAAGCAGGTCCAAGCAATGCTGGTCAACATGATGATGTCCAACAAAATGAAGTTGCTCAAGATAATCAGTCGGCACAGAATGATAATCAAGAATCTGAGAACATGCCAGTATTTGATCGTGGTGATTCAGATTCTGAGGGGGAGCAAATTTTGATTTCAAGTCAAACAAACCCAGTTAGTGAACAAGGTGCAAATCAGAATGTTACTAATCTGGAAGGTGATGTAGATGTTCCAGGCGAAGTGATGCCACGAACTCTTTCATACCATCCAGAGGAATTGATCATTGGAGAATTGCAAACAGGCGTCCGCACTCGAAGACAGCTTGATCATGGGTTTACATGTTTTTTTTTCAAAAGTTGCTCCTTTACAAACTGAATTCTCATTAAGTTGTTTTATTTCGCAGGTTGAACCAATGACTTATAAAGAGGCGCTTACTGAAGATTCTTGGGTCAATGCAATGCAGGAGGAACTGAGCCAATTCGAAAAGTTGGGAGTGTGGAAGTTAGTGGATTTTCCTGATGGTCAGAGGAAGATAAACACCAAGTGGGTGTTCAAGTGTAAGAGAGACGATATAGGAGTTGTAGTTTGCAACAAAGCTCGACTCGTAGTCCAGGGTTTCAGTCAGCAGGAGGGTATAGATTTTACCGAAGTGTATGCTCCTGTAGCTCGACTAGAAGCGATCAGAATCTTCCTAGCATTTGCATCTTGGAAAAATTTCAAAGTATATCAGTTAGATGTGAAATCGGCGTTTCTCTATGGGAAGGTAAAAGAGGAGGCATATGTCGGACAGCCACCGGGCTTCACCGATCCACTCCACAAAGACAAGGTCTACTTGCTAGACAAAGCGCTGTATGGTTTACACCAGGCCCCGAGAGCTTGGTATGAGACATTGTCTCAACACTTGCTAGCCAACAGTTTCATGCATGGAAAAGTGGATGCCACTCTCTTCACCAAAGAGGTCGATGGTCATCTTCTGATAGTTCAAATTTACGTGGACGACATCATATTTGGGTCAATAAATGAAAATTTGTGCAAAGATTTTGAACGTGTTATGAAGCAGAAATTCGAAATGTCATCGATGGGTGAGATGAAATTCTTTTTGGGACTGCAGGTTGATCAACTACCCAAAGGAATTTTTATACATCAAACGAAGTATGTTCATGATATCTTAGAGAAATTCGGGATGTCAGGTTCTACTACAGCTTCCACCCCATTAGCAACAAATCATGGGATAAACCCTGATCTCACCGGAGAGAAGGTAGATGAAACGATGTATCGTTCCATGATCGGATCGTTGATGTATTTGACAGCTTCAAGACCCGATATTATGTACCCAACCTGCCTCGCAGCATGATTTCAATCTAACCCGAGAGCTTCGCATATGGTGATTGTGAAAAGGATATTACGCTACCTGAAAGGAACTCCATCATTGGGGTTGTGGTATCCAAGAGAAGGCGATTTCACGCTCGAAGGGTATTCCGATTCTGATTTCGGATGCTGCAAAGTTAACGCTAAATCAACAACAGCGGGGTGCCAGTTCTTTGGATCAAGATTGGTTACCTGGCAATGCAAAAAGCAGACCTGTGTGGCTTTATCCACATGTGAAGCGGAGTATGTATCTGCTAGCAGCTGCTGCTCACAGATCTTGTGGATCCAGCAACAGATGCGCGACTACGGTTTGCAATTTCTAAACAACCCTATCTTTGTTGATAATGAGGCAGCGATTAACATTACTAAAAATCCAGTTCATCACGCTAAAACCAAACACATTGAGATTCGTCATCACTTCATTCGCGATTGTTTCGAGAAGAAGTTGATTCGAATTGAGAAAATCCACACTGATGAACAAAAAGCTGATTTACATACCAAAGCATTTGATAAAACACGTTTTCTATATTTGCTAAAATTGAACGGTATGAATCTTTTATCGGTGTTGGAGGAGATTCTTGGCGTTGATGAAGGAGACATTGTAAATGATGTTGAGAAGCAATCTGCAATGGTTTGTCGATTTTTTACCTGTTTTGGTATTTAGGGGGAGGTATAGGGTAATATTTTCAGAAAATACAAAAACAGTAAAAAATGTCAAAAATACAAAAACATGAGATATTTTCAAAATCCAAAAACAATAGAAAATTTGAAAAAGAGCTTGTGTAAAAAGGGAAAATGATAGTACATCGGCTTGACAGTCATAGTATGCTAAAGAAATGGAATGTTTAAAAGGTTAAACAGTCTCGCTGATGATGTGCCGATAGGTTTTTACACATTTAGTAGGTTTGTTCGGGATATAAACTTAAAATCTTACTTACTTATTTTGTGGGGAACACTACTTGGATATATAGGTAACCCCTGAAATCTTGTTTGAAAGATTCCTTTTTCTGATATATTAGGTCTTTATACTCAGTGATATCTGGGGTATTATTCCGGGACTTCTGCTGAATGGAAGTTCTGACCTAGTCCTCGAATAATACTTTCCGCAATGCTTGAAACATAGCATCACCCTCAGCATAAATGATAAGACAATAAAATTGCTTAGCAATGCTGTTGTAAAAAAGATCCTCTAAAGGGGACACACCCAAGTTGATTTGTGATCTCTCTGCTGAACGGTAGTTCTGACTTGAGCTCTCACTTTTCATACTGTTTCATAATTTATTCCCTTACATATATCATTTGTGGTATACTCACCTGTAAGACTGAATATTGGGATCTGGATACGGGAGTATATTCAAGAGGCGGGACACATGAGTAAGTTTAAGTCTCTAAAACACTAAATCCGTATCCTGGACAGATTGAAATATGTGTGAAAATTTAAGTGGATCAGTATATCGACAATCTAAGTGAATTGTTTAATTCTGAGTATGTAATTGAAGCTTAACGGTACTTGTGACTTGTCGAATAGCTGATATGATTCCCTAACACGCTCACCAAAAATATGTTTGTAAATAGTTTACATTTACTGCATTTTAGTTCTGTATTTCATTTCTAGTTTAGAAGCTTTATTAAAATACAAAAAAGATTTTATATTTCTGCTTTATTTTCCGACAAACCAAAGTGGAGAGTTGATCTTCAGATTCGAATTGAAGCAGATGCAGGAAGTTTCTGGACTGGATGATGAGTTTGGAGCTAAACATGATAAGTTGGTGAAAGTTGAAAAGTTGAAACAAGTTCATTAATTTGAAACTTGTAAATTTTCAGAAATTGGTTAAACAAAATGTCAGTGTGAATTATCTCTGATCAACTAAGGTCATTAAGTTGGACTTGGTAGATTAATTGAGTAATCAGGGTCATTAACTTGGACCTGAATACTTAAGTGGATTTCTAAACACTGGTTAGATTATCAATTGTGGTTGAATGGTAAGTATGGATTGATATTGTTCTTGTCATATATCTTATATTTGGGTAGAGATTATGCAGGAATCTAGTTCCCCATGGCAATGATAAAGTAAAAGTTTGAACCAGAATTTAAGCCCTAGCTTATCGAGAAGGGGAGTTTGTGAATAGGGGAGTCAGAATTCTGGATCAACAGTCAAAGGGGAGATTGAAGATGGAGCTAGGTTGAGATTATGAACCTGTGAAGAAAGAGTTTTTACAAGTGAAGACAAGTTTGAAAAAGACAAAAAATGAAGACTTGATGGCGAAGACTTCATCAACATCCAAGGGGGAGTCTGTTGGTGCACTGAATGTCTGCTGACTATGTCTTAATCGAGTCTTAGGTCTAGATAGGTTAGATTGGAGTTTGGAATTGAAAAAGTGGATTAATGTTGTAATTCCGCTTGAAATGACATCTGTATTATTTCAAGCTAAATCAGGAAATTAGGTGATTCCGCTCCAAATGGTAAGATGGTGATTCCGCTCGAGTGAACATAGGGGTTCCGCTTGAACAGTTTCGAGCGGAATCAGGAGCTGTATATATAGGTGATGTGTTCATTTCATTTGTAATTTTTCAGAGCAAAATCAGAGCCGAGGTGCTGTCAAAATTCTGTCAGAAAACATTGTAAAAAGCTTTGATTTCAGTAATAGAAAAGAGATTAAGAGGAAACAAGTTGTTTGAAGTTGTTTACTTTGATTCCGCCTCTGTAAACGATGATGAACTGCCTTTACTGACTGTTTAGGGTCACGCACACGGTCCAACAAGTGGTATCAGAGCTCAGGACGAGGAGTTCATACCATTACAGCTTGATTCTACCGGATTTTCTCATTTCTACTCTCTTCTTCTCATATTTTTCTGATTTGAACTTGTTCTAGCGGTTGAAATGGCCTGATTTTCACATATGTTGTGTAAAACATAGTATTAACAAACCCTACAAAGAATCAGATTAAAACTCGACTTAAAACTGGTAAAAATGACCTACGAACCTGATTCCGCTTGAAAGGTTCTTCGCAGATTCCACCTTAAAAACCTGATTCAGCTTGAAACTTTAATCTGATTCCTCTCGAAAGTTCAAAATTCAGATTCAGCTTGAAATTTTAATCTGATTCCGCTCGAAAGTTCAAAATTCAGATTCAGCTTGAAATACATTTCTGATTCCGCTCGAAATCAGAAAAGTTCAGATTCAGCTTGAAAGTAAAAGTCTGATTCTGCTTGAAATCAGACTAAATCATATTCCGCTTGAAACTTGCTGATTTCGCTTGAAGCTGATTCCGCTTCAAGTGATTCCGCTTGAATTTGAAATTTTTCAAAACTTTAAAAATTTTTCTAAGTGTTTGACTGATTTTTCAGGTACGTGCAAGATGGATGATCTATTCATGAATCCGTTTAGCGATATGTATGCCTTTGCTGGGAATTCTGGAGATGATACTTCGCCTAGTAACACCAATGAGAATACGCCGAATACAAAGAAAAAGTTATCGGATGCTTTGGAAGTTGAAAGCGCATTTGGAACATATAACAAACCCCCAAAGTTGATGGCTATCGAAGAGTACAGTCGGTGGGCCAAGAAGTTTGACGATTGGTTGAGGGATTTTGCTTATCCTAGCTGGAAGAGTCTAAAGAATGGATACAATGATGGAGGTAAAAATGGTGAAAGCTTAACATCACCTGACGAAATAGAATCATTTGTTGCTGAGCAAAAATGTATTGCGTTGATGTTTCAATCTGTTCGAGAAGATATAATATCTTTGATCGAATACACGAGTGCTAAAGATCTCTGGGATAAGTTGAGAATCAAATGTTTAGGAAGTGCAGAAATAGTGAAAAACAAAAAGAAACTACTTAGAAAAGAGTTTGATTTGTTTGGGTGTTGAAAGAATGAACCAGTTTGTAAAATGATTGAGAGGTTTGGGCATCTGAAGCTGGAACTGGCGAGACATGAAATTTTCTATACTAAAGAAGAGCTGATTGACAAATTGTTTGATGCATTGCCAGATGAGATGGATTGGCAATATTATGCTTTGATGTTGAAGAATACGATCAAACCTGAAGTGCTTACGGTGGATCTGTTGATTGAAAGACTAGAGAGTCACGAGCTGGAGATAAAGAAAACTCACAAAGTCAATCACTCGACTTATCAACAGAATTTGGATTTGTATTATCCAAAAAGCATGATGCCAAAGAATACATCTCCCAAGACAGCGTTTTCTGCTGAGAATTCCAACACTTCAAGCAAAGAGAGTCAAAGCAGTGGATTTCACAGTGGTTCTTCGTCACATTCAAACCAGTCTGATGCAAAGAATTTATTCCAATGCAACATCGATGTAGACTTAAAGAACGCTCAGAATTTCATCAAGGAGTCTGCTAAACAACAGATGGTTTTTCTAGCGTCGGTGCTGGAATCATATGAAAGTCTTGTGGCAGGGAAGATTGGCAACACCAATCTGACGAAAGAAGATTACGATCAGATAGATCCTCAGAATTTCAGCGAGGAGTCTGTTCAATTGATGTCTTTTACAGAAAGGATAGATGACAAAGATTACCATAAGTTTACTGTCTTAAAGTAGCAAGCCGTTTCTAAAGAGAAGGTACCTTGGTTAATGACTTTAAAGTGTCATGACCTGTTGGGGGCAGCTCTGTGTAGCTAGAGCACCGCTGGCTGTCTGCATTGAGATCTTATCAGAGACCGTCCAAGTGGGAGCTGTTGGATATTATGTCCGGTTCGATAAGTCAACGCTGCCGACCGGGTCATGACCCGTAAGAGTTACACCTTGGGCAACGAATTAAGTGATACGAAACAGATCATAATTATATTTATGATTATGTGCGGGTATTAACTGACAGACGGGTACATGGACCGGGTGAGACAAGAATACTCATCTCGCCACTTGTCATGCATGCATCCGTGCTATGCCACTTGTCGCGTATGCACTCTTACATCGCCACTTGTCATGCATGCAAGAACTTGGCCAATTGTAACACATACATTATGCATGTCCGCCACTTGGCAAACATGCATGAAGCTCCATCTACTATTTAATTGAGGATTGGGTCTTGTTTTAAAAATGTTGCAAGAACTAAAAGGCTCTCAAAAGGGAACACCATAACCGTCTGTCATCACCGCAAACTGGGAGGCCGCCACACTTAGCCACCGTCACCGGCGGACGCTGCCGGGCTGCCTCCGTGAGCCGTGAGCCAGCCGCCGCTGCCTTCTCGCTCGCCACCGCCAGCTGTCGCCGCCCCTTCGTCGTGTTTCGTTGGTTCGTAACACTAGCATGTGTTCGTTGAACCTCGGTGTCTCGACCGGTTAGTCATTAACCTAGGCATATCTTTCTCATCAGTAGTTAAATATATTTTCATTGTGCTCGTATTTGCATGTAACCGGATCCTGTCAGGTTTCGTTTTTTGTTGATCACTTGTTTATATTTCCGCTGTGTTTTATTAATTAACTCGCTTAATTAATTAACTATTATTTATTGAACCAGGTTTTTGATAAATAAAATTTTGACTGATCACCATGGAAACCCAACACTAACACAATTGTGGATCTTTTGGCATTTGTTTATGAGAGAAGGTATAGAAGTTTTACATGAACATCACACAATGTTGTTGAACTTAAGGACTTGCACATCATGGGATCGAGTGACAAATCATTGACTATCAAAGTTTTGAACAACTTCCACGGAAGATCGACACCTATCACGTGAAGTATGCATATTAAATTGAGGGAACGTATTATACACGTACAATATTTCCCTTCACTAAATTTTGTTCCTCTGGGTTTTCTTAATACGATTTTAGTAAGGTAATATAAGTCAATGTTTTGAACAACTTTCAAGGAAAATCGACACCTGTCACTTGAAGTATGCATATTAAATTGAGGGGGATGTATTATACATGTTGTATAATCTTTCCCTTTCACTAAGTTTTGTTTCATTGGGTTTTCTTAGTAAGGTTTTTAATAAGACAATTAATATAATTAATCCAAAAGATTTATGGGTATGAAATACGCTCAGTATTAATGTTTCCATTAACTAAGGTTTTTCCAAACTATGTTTTTTAGCAAAGTTTTACAAGATAGCATCACCAAGCGTATTTAAAGTTTATATCAAAGTTGATCACAAAAGCCGTGATAAAAGAATTATGTGACGTGGTTAGGAGTTGGCTGTAAAGTCTAAAAATCCTAAAAAGTGTGAGAAGCCATAGGAGTTTAACATGAGACAATTCTTAATAATTAGGGTAAAGGGTATAAGAATAAATTAGACAATTCATGCAAAATAAAACACCATGTACATATCAAAATAAAAATGTAGAATTTTTAATTGCAGAATAAAACACGTTACACCATTTGTTAACAACAAAATAAGACACCATGTGTGCTTTGTTAACAGCAAAATAAAACATCATGTGTCTGTTATTAAATAAACACCGCATAAAAAACCCTTTGTTAAAATAAAATACCATGTGCGTGCTACAAATAAAACATTATTGTAAAAATTCTGAACCAAAAATATCATAAACTAAAACACCTAGTTGAAACATAATTATATATATATATATATATATATATATATGGTACGTATATTAAAGACAAATAAACACTCGTTATTATAGTGTAATTTAAAAAAAATGTATTAAACTTTATTGATGTTTATAAAAGACCGGAGAACCTTCATGTGACTTGTATGTGGGTTTCTGAATTTAAAACACGCTTAATTTACTTTCATACACTTAATCAATAAATTAAAACAAATATTATAAAACTGTCAGTGCTTTAATCTCATCCACTACTTATTCTAATTTAAAGGCCCACACTTTTTACACTTTTTAGAAAAAAAACCATTCTACTTTAACCCCACATTATTTGAGGTTATCAATGTTATATTATATAATACTACTAAAAGTAACTTCGGTCACCTCCGGCTAATTGAACCGTCATGTCTCCCCAAAGCACCCGTTGGAGTAATTATATAATACTAAAAATACTAACTACGGTCATCACCGGCTAACTAACGTCATATCTTTACAAATCGCGTCGTTCAAATAATAAGCTATTAATAAGATGCCATTTAAATTAATAAAATAACCGCCATACGGCACACCCACCACCATTGCCCTCTCACAACCGACTCACGTAACACTAACTAACCACACTAAATTATCAACCGTCACAAATGACATCAGTCGCAATGTTAAAGAACCACCGCGGTAACCACCCTAAAACTGTCTACGGTTACTAGCGGTGGCGGTTACTCCAGCTAACACAGCGATTCAAAGCCCTATTTCATTACGTATAAATACCTTAAATCTCCATAACTGTGTTACAATTTCGATCTTGATGACCGGAGCCTCGCAGTTGTTGGAGCGGCTTTTAGAACAGGATCAAAAATGATTTTGTGATGATGGTGGTGATCCACCGGAAAATATGATCTTGCCGACCGGAGTAATTCTGGCCAGTAAAGATGGGCGGAAACGTGGCATAGACTCGGTGGCGAGTTCGGTTCTTACCCATCGTTGCGGTGACCAAAGTGGTTTTATCATATCACTAAGCCAGAGAAGCAATGGTGGTGGTTGTAGAATGATCGGAACTTGGTGAGAAAATAGAGATGGTAGAGAGAGAGAAATTTGTGTAGGAATCCGTTCGTGCAAAATAAATAAAAATTTATTAACTTGAATTACAACAGAAATTAGGAAAGCATAAAGATAACAGAACAGGTTACAACTCAAATAAAATTAAAAACAAGAACAGAATTACAAGAAAAATAAAAATGTTCTTGGCTGAGGATCGTGTTAGACACGGGTCCCTTAAAACAAATTTCGTGTCTCCCAGGAGAAGACGTTTGTTTCAAGGATACAACAGCCCGAAGCAGCTGCACTGTCGGTCTTGACTCCAACCCGAAGGTATACCTTGCTACTTGAAGATGAAGAAGAATTCAGTGAAGAAGATTGTATTAGCTGGGTGAATTTGGTGTGTTTTTTCTGCTACAGGGGTGTCCACCTATTTATGCTGCAGATCTTGGAAGAAACTGAAAAAAAGAATTAAATGGAAGAATTAAACTGCATTAAACGTCTTCAATGCACTTTAATTCGTCATTTAATTCTCAGTCAAAAGCATTGACTCATCAGTTTCAAATGCTGAAATGTAACTGCACTGGCATTAACTGCTGGAAGCTCCTACGCGCGCGTGCACAAGACATACTGGGGCGCGCGCAGGTCTGCACGCTCATACACGCGTGCGCCATTTTGGCTCACTTCCATGCGTGCGTGCGCCACACTGGCTTAGTTCCATGCGCGTGTGCGCCACGTCACCTGTGAGCCTATACGAGCACGCCACACAGTCGCGCCGTGTTGGCTCACTTTGGTGCGTCGCGCACGTCACATCAGTGCCCATGCTCCATGCACGCAACCGCCACGTGATGCGTCACTGCGCGCAGACCCACCAGGGTCATGCGCCCCATGCGCCTGCATGCCACATCACCAACCACCTGGTCCTTGCAGCCCTTGCGCTCCACCACGCGCACGCGGTCAAAAAGACAAAGGCGGCTCTCGCGCGGCTCGCGGCGATGTGGTGATCAAGGAACAATCCCTTGTGCAAAGTGAAAGTGCCACATTGCGCCTTATCGCCCACGCCACGCGTGCGCGCGCGCGTGTGCGAGGGCGAGTGCGAGTTAGGGTGCTCCGCACCCTTTGCGAGTACACTTAGTGTGTGCTTCTATGAAACAATAAGGATGGAGAGTTCCCACTTAAATACCCCTTTAAGTTTCATCTCTCCTTCTATGTGGGACAAGGTGCCACTTTCCCACTTTTTCAGCATTCAATGTTTCAGACACCAAACTTTGAGCATCGATATCTCATTCATCTTAGCTCCGTTTTGGATGTGGTTTAGTTCGTTGCGAAGTTCTTCCAACATAGAACACAAACCCACAAATAAATATATAAAACCCGCTCATTTTCTTATATTTATTTCTAGTCCAAAATAGGAAAAAATCATTTTCCTATATTTGTGAAAAGTGCTATTTTCACAAATTTCCAACAATCCCCCACATGAATAGAAATCGATCTATCAAGTTTCAATGATACACGTTCAACAGTTGAGTATTGCAAGATAGGTAGGTGTAACCTTTGAACCTTCTTTTGTGAAGCATACTTAGCCTCCTAGGGTCTTGTAGACGCGGTGTCTTTGAACAATCCCCCATTTATGTAGGCGACAATATACATTCACACAATACTCTCCCTAGTTCAGTCAAGTCCTCATGGTTGTGTCCGTTTATGGTCATGGAACACTTTCCTGGTTCTGCGAGAGTTCTAGGATTTGCGCCTCCCCACAAATCCATTCGAAGCGACCCCACTTCTCTCTAACATAGGTGATTCCTCTGAATCATTAAAAGCATCATAGTTAATTTTGGATTTCCTCAAAATCCTTAACCTCAACATGCTTAACCTTTCCTTCGTATCACTGATTGTAATGGACTAGGAAGTATACAACTCCCTTTATTAATTTTTGGGGCATCCCCCACAGTGACTCCCTTTGGGTTTATGATTAAGTTTGCCTATTGAACCTATATCTTGGGATCTCCAGTCAACTAGGTTAGGTTTCCCTCATATTCCGTTCTTCTATGGGCTTTAGTCCCATTCCTCTTGAAGTCTTATACACCTTATATTTGCTTAAGCCTTTTGTTAACGGGTCTGCAATGTTCTCCTTTGACCTAACATAGTCAACTGAGATAACACCCGTTGAGATAAGTTGTCATACCGTGTTGTGTCTGCGTTGAATGTGCCTTGATATGCCATTGTACATCGCGCTTTGTGCTCTAACAAGCGCAGATTGATTGTCACAATGTATGCAGATCGTCGTCAACGGCTTTGGCCATCTTGGAATATCTTCCACAAATTGACGTAGCCACTCTGCCTCTTCACCGCTTTTATCTAAAGCGACGAATTCGGATTCCATCGTGGATCTAGCTATAACCGTTTGCTTGGAAGACTTCCAAGCTATAGCTGCTCCTGCAAGTGTAAACACATATCCACTTGTCGATCTATGATCTTTTATATCCGATATCCAGTTCGCGTCAGTGTATCCTTCGATCACTGATGGATCACGGGTATAATGCAATCCATAGTCTCTTGTGTATCTTATTTATCTAAGCACCCTCGTGATAGCTTTCCAATGATCCACGCTCGGATTACTGGTGTATCTACTTAGCCTGCTCACAGCATATGCTAAGTCGGGTCTAGTACATGTCATTAGATACATGAGACTACCAATGATCCTTGAGTACTCTAATTGAGCAACACTCTCGCCACTATTCTTCCTTAGGCGTTGGGTATTATCAATTGGAGTGCGAGCTATACTTGTATCGTCCGAATTGAATTTCCCAAGGATCTTGTCCACGTAGTGAGATTGACTCAATACAAGACCATTTTGGGTTCTAGTGATTTTTATTCCAAGAATCACATCCGTGAGACCCATGTCTTTCATGTCAAACCTCGCTTTCAACATGTCTTTTGTTGAGTTGATCATGTTATCATCACTCCCAATGATAAGCATATCATCTACATAAAGACATAAAATTACATAACCTCTTGGTGTGTCTTTAAAATAAACACACTTGTCGCACTCATTTATTTTGAAGCCATTGTTAATCATGACATGATTAAACTTTTGGTGCCATTGTTTTGGAGCTTGCTTCAAGCCATACAAAGACTTGACCAATTTACATACTTTGCCCTCTTTTCCTGGGGCGAAAAAACCCTTAGGTTGTTCCATGTAAATTTCTTCTTCTAAATCGCCATTTAGAAATGTGGTTTTTACATCCATTTGGTGAACTTCCAAATTTCTTAGAGCCGCAATTACAAGAACAAATCGTATAGAGGTTATTCGCGTCACAAGCGAGTAAGTATCAAAGTAGTCTAGACCTTCCTTTTGTCTAAATCCTTTGATTACTAACCTTGCCTTGTATTTATCAATACTTCCGTCGGATTTCATCTTCCTTTTGAATATCCAATGATATCCAAGTGGTTTACGTCCAGGTGGAAGATCTACTAACTCCCAAGTATGATTTTGCAGTATAGAATCAATTTCATTCTTAATTGCTTCTTGCCATTGAGGTCCTTCTGCGGAGGTAACCGCCTCGCGGTAGGTATTTGGCTCACCCTCAACCATGTAGCTCATGAAGTCTGGACCAAAGGATCTTCCAACCCTTTGTCATTTGCTTCGTCTAAGCTCACCCTCCTCAACCTCAGGTCGTCCATGTCTTTCAACTAAATGTGTAGATGAACTTGGACCTGCTTCATCTAACCATGTAGATGAACTTGGACCTGCTTCATCAACCGCTGTTGATGAAGTCGCATGTGTTTGTCCTAACATAGGAAACACATTTTCAAAATATGAGACAATGTTAGGATTTGCCTCCATGATAGTGTGTTCGTGTACATCGGGATTCTTGGACTCATGTACAAGAAAACGATGTACACTACTTTGATGTGCATATCCAATGAAAATGCAATCAACAGTTTTGGGTCCTATCCTAAGAGCCTTAGGAGGTGGTACAATCACCTTTGATAGGCACCCCCACACTTTCAAGTATTTGTATGAAGGCTTCCTTTTTCTCCATAACTCATATGGAGTTTCGTCCCTATTTTTCAAAGGTATCTTGTTCAAAAGATAATTTGCAGAGAGAATGGTGTCCCCCCACATTTCTCGGTTCACTCCAAATTGATCAACATGGCGTTCATCATCTCTTTCAATGTACGGGTTCTTTCATTCCGCCACGCCATTTGATTGTGGAGAATAAGGAGGTGTACACTCATGTATAATGCCACTTTTTGCGCATAAATCCGCAAAAGGTGCAACATATTCACCTCCTCGATCGCTTCTCATAGCTTTTATCTTCTTTTTAAGTTGATTCTCAACTTCATTTTTGTACAAGATAGACTTTTCTATTGCTTCGTCTTTACTCTTAAGTAAATACACATAGCAATATTTAGTACAATCATCAATAAACGTGATGAAGTACTTATTTCCTCCACGTGTGGGAACCGCTTTTAAATCACACACATCGGTATGAATTAAGTCAAGGGGTTAGGTTGTTCGTTCAACCGATTTAAACGATGATCTCGCTAGTTTGGATTCAACACATGTCTCACACTTGTAATCGGACTCGATATGGAATGTTGGTATCAAATTTAATTTAATTAAACGTCATAATGAATTAAAATTTACATGTCCTAGTCTATCATGCCAAACACTAGAAGACTCAATCATGTAAGTAGAAGTAGAAATTCCATTCAAACTTTTGTTTTGGTTTACAACCATTACATTCATTTTGAACATTCCATTAAGGGCATATCCCTTTCCAACAAACATTCCACGTCTAGAAAGAACAAAATTATCCGATTCAAACACTAGACGAAATCCAAACTTGTTGAGCATCCATCCCGACACGAGATTCTTCTGTATCTCTGGAACATAAAGCACATTTGTCAAGGTAAGCTCCTTGCCAGAAGTCATCTTCAAGACGACTGTGCCTTCCCCTTTGATGCTTGCGGTAGCTTTATTTCCCATATAAAGCTTTTCTTCACCCGACGCTTCCTTGAATGTAGAGAAAAGAGCCTTGTCTCCACAAACATGGCGGGTTGCACCCGTGTCAACGAACCATCCTTTTGGGCTTTCACCCATAGCGTTGACTTCTTCAATCATAGCCGCTTCCTCGGTTATCATTGTAATCAGAGGCATACCATCCTCATCAACCATATGTGCACGCTCACGCTTAGGTTTCTTGCATTGGTTAGCACGGTGCCCCGTCTCGTTACAGTTGTAACAAGTACCTTGGAAAGGCCCAAGCTTCTTTTTCACAGTCCCCTTTTTCGGTCCAAGGTTGTTAACCTTTGCTTTCCCCTTGTTGTCCTTTTTGCCCTTATTGCCTTTTGAGGACTCCCCAACTTCCACCATGTTTGCCTTAGCCGAAGCTTGCAAAATAGTGCCTTTTGGGCCACCTTGTTGTCCTCTTCTATACGAAAACGGACGACAAGTTCCTCAATCGTCATTTCCTTTCGCTTGTGCTTTAGGTAGTTTTTGAACTCTACCCACGAAGGAGGAAATTTCTCAATCATGGCTGCCACTTGAAATGTCTCGCTAAGTACCATTCGCTTAGCATGGATGTCATGAAGTATAATTTGCAACTCTTGGACTTGGTTCATAACAGTCTTGTTATCAACCATTTTGTAGTCCAAGAAACGGGCGACAACAAATTTCTTTGTTCCCGCATCCTCCGTTTTGTACTCTTTATCCAAGGACTCCCATAATTCTTTGGAAGTCTTGATATTATAGTACACATTATACAGTGCATCCGAGAGACCGTTGAGTACATAGCCTCGACATATGAAATCCGAATGCTTCCAAGCATCTACCACGCTCCTGCTTGAGCGTCGGTCTCCCCTTCCGCAGGTTGGGGAGCAGTTTCAGTCAAGAACCTCGCAAGGTTCATGGTGGTCAAAAAGAAGAACATCTTCTGTTGCCACCTCTTGAAGTGGAGACCCGAGAACTTCTTGGGTCGTTCAGCATGATTCGCCACTGTGGACGCTCCCACAGTGTTGGCAGGGGTACCGACAACAACGTTGACGTTGGTATTTTCAGTCGACATTCTAAAAAATTCCACAAAACCAAGTTAATAAATCTGTTGAAATAATAAATGTGCTGATTTATTATTTATTAACAGAATCGACGAGTAACAAAACCAGCCGTGTAGCTTCTAAGTCCAACTTTGAAGACTACAACAGAAGATCTTAGAACTCAAAGACAAAGAATGAGTAGAAGAAACGGAATATGTTTTGACAAAGTCGCTACTTTGAATCAAAACAGAGAAAAAATATGTTTTTAAAACACAACTGTATGAATTCAAAACTGGTACGAATTCACAGCAAAATATGTTTGTGATTGTACACGAACGATGTTTTAAAATTTTGTTTTAAGATTGTAGGAATCCGTTCGTGCAAAATAAATAAAAATTTATTAACTTGAATTACAACATAAATTAGGAAAGCATAAAGATAACAGAACAGGTTACAACTGAAATAATATTAAAAACAAGAACAAAATTACAAGAAAAATAAAAATGTTCTTGGCTGAGGATCGTGTTAGACACAGGTCCCTTAAAACAAATTTCGTGTCTCCCAGGAGAACACGTTTGTTTCCAGGATACAACAGCCCGAAGCAGCTGCACTGCCGGTCTTGACTCCAACCCGAAGGTATACCTTGCTGCTTGAAGATGAAGAAGAATTCAGTGAAGCAGATTGTATTAGCGGGGTGAATTTGGTGTGTCTTTTCTGCTGCAGGGGTGTCCACCTATTTATACTGCAGATCTTGGAAGAAACTGAAAAAACGAATTAAATGGGAGAATTAAACTGCATTAAACGTCTTCAATGCACTTTAATTCATCATTTAATTCCCAGTCAAAAGCATTGGCTCATCAGTATCAAATGCTGAAATGTAACTGCACAGGCATTAACTGCTAGAAGCTCATGTGCGCGGGTGCCATTTTGGCTCACTTCCATGCACGCGTGCGCCACACTGGCTCAGTTCCATGCGCGCATACGCCACGTTACCTGTGAGCCTATACGAGCACGCCACACAGTCGCGCCGTATTGGCTCACTATGGTGCGTCGCGCACGTCACATCAGTGCCCATGCTCAATGCGCGCAACCGCCACGTCATGCGCCACTGCGCACAGACCCACCAGGGTCATGCGCCTCAAACCCATGCGCCTGCATGCCACGTCACCAACCACCTGGTCCTTGCAGCCCTTGTGCTCCACCACGCGCACGTGGTAAAAAATACAAAGGCGGCTCTCAAGCGGCTCACAGCAAAGTGCGCCACATTGCGCCTCATCGCCCACGCCACGCGCGCGAGCGTGAGCCAGGGCACTCCGCATGTAACACCCCATGTTTCGAAACTCAAATTCAAAGTCAACATTGAAGTCAAAGGAAGAAAAGATTGCTAATTGCGATCTGCCACTCCTTGCTCAACTGCTGATTTGACTTCTTTGACTTCTAGATAATCTATTTGTTTTATCGCATTAGTTGTATTATGTGGAGTACTTATTAATAATCAAGGTCTAATCGATGATTATCGCACGTTTTATTGCTTTATCGCTTAATCGCATCGCATTCGCAACCCAAATTATGTGTTCTGAATATGGTTTTACGTGTGTGTGTGCCTTTTATGTGTTGCTTGTGCATGTTTATTTATGTTTATATTGTGGTGATTAATCGAAACGCAATCGCAACGCTATCGCAATCGAATCGCAGACGCTAAACGCAAGCTATTTAGGATGATTGTATGTTAGATATAGTAGTTGGGATTAATGGGAAACCCTATCGCATCGCAACGCTCAACAGGCGAATTGAAACGACAAAACTCAACATGCCGGACACCGGATCAAGTGGCCACCCGATCGAGTGACCATCCGATCGGATTGTCATCCGATCGGAATGCCACCCGATCGGACAGCCTTCCGATCGGTGGCCCATCCGATCCGTGCACACTTTCCTTTTTGGGAAACCCTATCACATCACTTGATGTGACAGCCTCTCACTCGACCAAGCCGCACTCAGCCCTCTTTTCTCCCGATTTCTCGCGATTCTTGTAAGTTTTCAACCTAAATCTTGTAGTTTCTTGATCTATACGCCCTCCTTCACCTTTCTATCTTTTGAATCTTAACTTTTAACCGTGAAATCACTAGATTTGAGGTGTTCTATGATGATGTCATCATGGAGTTCTTATGAACTTCATGTTTTGGCTTCAATCCACCAAGAACAACTTAGATCTGGACGATTTCCACACAAATGAACAAAGATCTTGCATAGATCTGAACATATTCATGGTAAAAAGGATTGAAAGATGGTTTTTAAACTTTCTTTCAACTCTTTTACACTCAAGGCACTCAAAACCAATAGAATCGGAGCTTGTTCTGATCTTCTACTCTTTCTTAGTGATATGTTGGTTCAAGATCTGAATTCTATCCAAGAGACACTCGATTTCGAGTTAAACATGAACAACCGTCCCGAACCAGTGAACGGGTCGGATCTGGGTGATTCTTGTCCGATCGGGTCATTAGGGTCTTGACGAGGTTCTGTTGTTTAGCACGTTATCAGATCGTCGAATCAGAACTGCAAAACCATCAAAATTCACCAAGTAACAAGACGATCAGGTCGCTGGGACAGACAGCCGTCCGATCGGATTGCCATCTGATCGGACAGCCATCCGATCGGCTTGCACCTTGGTCCCACACTTAACTTTATTTCAACATTTCAAGATTTGAACGTCGAACGGACAGCCATCCGATCGGATTGTCATCCGATCGACTGATCATCCGAACATGTGACGTTTGGGACTTCAACACTTAAACAATTTTCAACATGTTCAATGCATTACCAGTTCTAACAGATTGCCACCTGATCTGTAGACCATCCGATCGAGTGTCAACACTGTTGTGAACTTGTTCTCTGAGAAATGTCTCGCCGAACGGATCGCCGTCCGATCGAGCCGCCGTTCGATCGACCGGCCTGAAAGGTAGAGATACTTCTCTGTTTTCAAAATGCTACAACGAAAACTTCAAAGTACAAACCATCATACACAAACACATCCTCACCAAACGAGATGACAATCCAATCGAAGGGCCATCCGATCGGATGACCATCCGAACGGATTGTCATCCGATCGACTGGACATCCGACACTTGGTATTTTTGCACCGTTTTACATGCCACTTATCTTTTATGCTATCGTTAACTGTTCAGGCTAATCTCTTCCAGCGCTCCCTTCAATCCAAGATAGTGTTTACTTGTTAAACACCATCTGTGAGTATACTCGATCCCTTTTTGCTTTATGCACTTTTGGGTGTTACATACGTTATCTATGTTCAAATCACAATCAACACACAACGCAAACACTATTTATACGCTAACCGTTAATGCATGCTAGGTGTTATTCGATGAATGCTTGTATGTTATGTTAACACAGTGATTGTTGCCTGACACCTTAGCAACGATAGTACTATAGTTTGGACTCAGCACCTGTCATGGACAGGGGTTGTTAAGGGCTTTACTTCACGTGTCCCAGTGGGGATATGTGTTGTGCATTCTACAAATCGCAGTTACGTCTGTGCATATTTCTCTGTCGATAACCTACTGGCCTTCACTTTATACATGCTACATGCTGGTTATGCGTAAACCATTTCGAACTCTACTATGCTATATCAAACTTGTATGCTCACCTTTACACTATGTGTATTGACCCTTACTTTTACGTATGTGACAGGTGTTTAGGATGTTATCTGCTAGGATGCTTTGCTTGCTTTTCGTGGAATCAAGTAGGGTTGAGAGTCTAGAAACAAAGATAATTTATTTAATTTGAAATCTGAGTTGGCGGAACATGTTTTTGTTTGAAGAATATCTATGTCTGTAATAACTAGATTATCTTATGGGTTATGGTATGGGACATAATATTTAAACTATTTGGTAATTTAGTCGTTATAGAATTTCTTTGCTACTACACTATCATTGCACTCTACTTTTGAACGAGTGATTAGGTTGAGATTAGGTGTGAAAACCGCAAACTCTCGATTAAAATCGCTTGTTCGACCCACATTTTTAATTACAAACACGAGAATTTGCGTTGAATCAGGAGTGAAATCCATACTTTAACGCATATTTTCTTCTCTATTTTATCAAAACAGGAACGAAGTTGTTAAGTCAGGGGTGAAACCCGAACCTTGACGACTTGTTCCGACTTTATTTTGTTTTTACAAAACTCTCACCAAAGTCTCGACGGACTCGAACGACCTGAAGTCACACTATAACTGGAAGGATGCGTGCCGTTCGTCCGAATTCGAGACGAGAGCATAGTCCCAAAAGCCAAAGTGTGTACCAAAAGTCCTTGTGAATAGTCGAATCATTTGGGTAGTCAACGTCTATCAGCCGCAGACAATCTATCCTTGATTTTCATGTGTTTCGATTCAGAGCCCGCAACTGCTGACTCTGATAAATTCGTCGCTTTTATGTGGATTTTATGCGATTTATGTGGTTTTATCTGTTACGTGTTTCGATTTTTGGTGATTTATTCGCTTTTCGCTCTTCGCTTTGATCGACACACACGACCCGCACTACACATCTACCTCAACACGCCAACAAATCGTTAATGATGGATAATCGCATGTTATACTACTCGCTGTGTACTCGCTAATCGCAATCGCTATACCCGAACGCGCGAACTTTGAATGATAGGTTTCTGTGTTCTGACTGCCTCTATGTGGTCTTATGTGCCCTATGTGCCATACGTGCTTATGTGAATCTGTGTTTACGTGCCTATGTGTTTATGTGTTACATGATTGTGTTCTTGAGCTTTAGTAGTATTAGGCGTGTGAGGTGAGATTCGATTCTATTGTGTTTGAGTCCTGTGGCGATGTCTGTTGCAGACAATGTCGTCATCTGGATCCCTCCACTCCTGAACCGCTCGCCGAAACCAGAAAGACAAACGCCTTGCTACTCTCGTCGCTAAGCAGATAGCGAAAGTGATTCCTCAGATCATTAGCGACCTGCAAGAGAACACCAGCAAGTCTTCTGAAGAGACCAGGACTGATTCGCCAAAGTCTGTTTTTAGCTTTAAGCAGTTCAAAGCTTGCGGCCCGAAAGAATTTACTGGCGAAGATGGCCCTACGGATTTGTTTCAATGGTTTGATTCGATCGAGGTCACCCTGCGCTAGAGTGGCTGTCCTGATGATCTCCGCACTCTAAATGCTACCGGCGTTTTCCAGTCCCGCGCTTTAGACTGGTGGACGGCCGAGAGGAACAAACACGGAAATGATGCAGCTTATGGTTTGACGTGGGATGAGTTGAAGAACATGATGTTGGAAGAGTTATGCCCTCCCCATGAGCGCCAAAAGTTGGAGGAAGAATTCTGGCATATCAAGCAGAAGGATGGTGACAATGCTGCTTTAACTGCTCGCTTCAAGTAGCTAAGCATAATCTGTCCTGAACTCCTGATCAAGTCAAGACTCCCGATGTGACGATCAAGAAGTATATCCGAGCTCTACCAGATTGTGTAGCAGACTTCGTGCAAGCTGCAAAACCCGCAACAATCGAGGAAACCTATCTGCTCGCCGCTGAGATCAACGAAAAGCGAGTCAAAGCTGGGTTTTGGGATAAAACTTCAAGGAACCTGCATCAAGCAACCACCGCAACTGCTGAAACCGCCGCCGCTCCTCAGTCTTCAAAGTCCTCTTGTCGCAAGAGGAAGAACAACAGCAACTCTAGCAACAAGAACTGTGTTGTCACCACTGCTGCCCCGCTTCAAGCTGTACCAGCTCAGCAGCAACCTCAACACCGATCAGCTACAGCACCAGTTACTCAAGCACCGCCTGCAAAGCGTGCTTATACTGGTCCTCACCCTGCCTGCCCGACATGTACCTATCATCATCCAGTGGGAATCGCCTGTCGATACTGCGTGCACTGCAATATGTACGGCCACTTCACCGCCAACTTCCGTACAGGTCCACGTCCAGCTACCGCTCCAGCTCCTACTCAACAAGCTCTACTTACTGCTCCTCAAGGCCAACAAGCGACTCCTGCACCCGCGATCCATGTTAGAGCGTGCTTCGCGTGTGGTGATCCCAACCATTTCGCGAACATGTGCCCGAACTGAGTGGTGAAGCAAGAGCCACAACAGCAGCAGCCCCAGCAACAAGAGCCTCAACAGCAACAACAGCAAGCAGCTTGTGCCCAAACTTTCAACATCAATGTGTGCCAGGCTCAGGCTGACAACAATGTGGTCAATGGTACGTTCCTTGTGAATGGTATATATGCTTCGTGTTTGTTTGATACTGGAGCCGATAACTGTTTTGTGTCGTTTGAATAAGAAAAGCTCCTTAATCATAAGTGCTCCCATCTCCCCTCGTCATTCGATGTCGAAGTTGCCACCGGAAGAACCGTCGCTGTCAATTCTGTTCTTCGTGATTGTACTCTCGAACTCAACAATCACGTTTTCCCTATCGACCTTATTCCGATGCAGCTCGGTAGTTTTGACGTCATAGTAGGCATGGACTTTCTTCGTGAAAACCATGCTGAACTTGTTTGCTTCGATAAGATGATTCGATTCTCGCTTGCTAATGGTGATTAACTTTGTATGTATCGGAGAAGGAAACATTGTAGTAGCAGAGAAGGAAAAGAAAGAAACCACGGGAGTGAAAGACGTCCCTGTTGTTTGTGAATTTCCCCAGGTATTTCCCGATGAGCTACCCGGCTTGCCGCCAAGTCGTGATATCGACTTTCGTATCAACCTCATTCCTGGAGCCAACCCGGTTGCCAGAGATCCTTATCGACTCGCTCCATTCAAAATGAGTGAACTCTCGAGTCAGCTCCAGGAACTGCTTGATAAAGGCTTTATTCGCCCTAGCACCTCTCCATGGGGCGCACCAGTCCTTTTCGTCAAAAAGAAGGATGGGTCATTTCGGATGTGCATCGACTATAGGGAGTTGAATAAGCTGAACATCAAGAACCGCTATCCCCTACCTCGGATCGATGATTTGTTTGATCAGTTGCAAGGTGCTACATGTTTCTCGAAGATCGATCTACGCTCAGGCTATCACCAGTTACGCATCCAAGAGGAGGATATACCCAAAACTGCTTTTCGCACTCGATACGGCCACTATGAGTTCGTTGTTATGCCTTTTGGTTTAACCAACGCACCCGCGGTTTTCATGGATCTGATGAATCACGTACGTAAACCATTTCTTGACCGCTTCGTCATCGTGTTTATCGATGATATCCTGATCTATTCCAAGTCGAAAACCGAACACGCGCAGCATCTACGTTTGGTTTTCGAGCTACTCCAGGGGAATCGACTCTATACCAAGTTCTCCAAGTGTGAATTTTGGCTGGAGGACGTTCAATTCCTCGGTCACATAGTTAATAATCAAGGTATCCACGTCGACCCCGCGAAGATCAAAGCTGTTAAGAGTTGGGTTACACCTAAGAACCCGTCTGAAGTCCGTTCTTTTCTCGGACTAGCAGGCTATTATCGCCGATTTATCGAAGGATTCTCTAAAATCGTTGTGCCGCTTACTTCTCCCACGCATAAAGACAGATCCTTTGTTTGGGGAACTGAACAAGAGTCTGCCTTCCAAACCCTCAAGCATATGCTTTGCAATGCTCCCGTCCTTGCTTTACCCGACGAAAACGATGACTTCGTAGTCTATTGCGATGCCTCGAACCTTGGTCTCGGTTGTGTTCTCATGCAACGGGACAAGGTTATCGCTTACGCGTCTCGTCAGCTCAAGATCCACGAGAAGAACTATACAAACCATGACCTCGAGCTAGGCGCAGTTGTTTTTGCATTGAAGATTTGGCGATACTACCTTTATGGTACAAGGTGTACGGTCTTCACCGACCATAGGAGCCTACAACACATTTTCAGCCAGAAAGAACTTAATATGCGTCAACGCCAATGGGTAGAACTTCTCAACGATTACGACTGTTAGATTCGTTACCACCCAGGCAAATCAAATGTCGTTGTCGACGCCCTCAGCAGACGAAGCTATTTGCATAGCGTTCGTAACGTGCAAGCCCAACATTATCTCGAAACATATCCATAACCAGTGGGGGCTTCCCCATGTGAACCACTAGACCCGTTACCATATCGACCACTGACTAAAGTAAGTCGGTGCCCTGACGTCAATGTCTATCATCATTGACTAGTGCCCAGATCCATTAGTTCACGCCCGTCCTCTGCGGCACGGTGTGAGGCTTGTTAAACCTAAATAGCGTTATCTAACTAATGACCCGCTCGCCATTGGCCCGGCGATTAAGTCGATATAAAAGGAGGGACTGCATGATAGAGATTTTGGTCTAGTATCCGTGTTGTCACCCTTCAATAAAGAGGGTGTGTACGAAATCCCCAAACTAGGAGATTACGCAGGTTTCCAATCAAATCCTTATCGCATGTTGTCACCCTTCAATAAAGAGGGTGTGTACGTGTTCCAAACTAGGAGATCACGCAGTTTCAGTTTAAATCCTTTACCCATTCCCAACCATTGGGAATCCCATGCCTTGTGGAAAGTGTGAACTCACCTCGGTTTGCTCGGCAGGTAAACAAAAGGTCACTTGAGCCACTTGTGGTCAACCACGTCCTAACATGGTTACCATACAAGTCAGGTCTAGGTTCAAGTAATGCACGTTTGGTTTTCTACACGTATACTAATAAGTTGCATACAAGTATTGATCATGGCATATACTTATAATCATATTAGTCGACTAACAGTCCACATACCACGTTCAACAATAACATTTACGTAAATAGACAGATCCCAAATATGCAGCCCAACTACACAAGCCTATAACAGTGAAAGTCCAAATAGAATGTGTGATTATGTGGTCTCGAGTCGAGACTAGGGATCTCAAGTAGAGACTAGGGATCTCGAGTCGAGACAGTGTGGTCTCGGGTTATGCATTTATCACTCGAGACCAGGTGGTCTCGAGTCAGGTCTCGAGTCGTAACAAGACCCGCAACTGTGGTCTCGAGTCTTGTTTGTGTGCTAGTGCGGTGTGGTCTCGAGTCGAGACTTTGTGGTCTCGGCTCGCAACCACTGTCGAGACTAGAAGTGTAACAACTTCCTTTTTTGCAGCCCATTAATCCCGTAACATCAGCAAACAACTTTGGCAGTTTCAAATCAGATCAAAGCAATACTTTTAACAGAAATCATGAATATTCAATAAACCCTAATCATAATCTAATCATGATTCATAATCAATAAGCGTTCAACCGACATCATTAGACCAATGGGGCCGAATACTAACATGCAATTCCTCAATCAAGAACATTGAATAATCAACCCAACCATACAACACACACCTACTCGAGAATCATAATTCCAGTAACATGTATTTTCACATCACCATCATGCACAACATATGAACCATTTAATCATGAAGTCATTAATTAATAAACAAAACAGTTTTCCTTGCATATGTTAATATCAAACTAAACACATATTCCAGACTCATGATCATAATTTCATCAACAGGTCTACTAGCATGAAGTCAATCACATAATAACACACATCAATCATCATACAACCAAACAAGGACAAGACACTAACCGAGGGTGTGTGATGTGATTAACCAGATCGAGATGGAAGGGTTTCGAGAGGGTGGGCGACCGCGATCCGAACGACTTCGATAGTGATTAGGCTGCCGTCGAACAAGAGTGAGAGGGAGAGAGAAAGCTTAGGGTTTGTGTGTGTTTTCTTATGTTTGTAATTATTAGGAACAAGCCCCATAATGGGTATGTGTACACGCACAAGGGGAGTGGGCCGAACCCATTCTTTGGGTTGCCCTCTTGGTCCCGAGTTCCATAGGAGTGGACCGAGAAAGAGGTGTGACAAGGCACAAAGTGTACGGCCCCAAAGGCTTGTGCGATTAGACAGTAGTGGTGTGACCAAGTTTATTATACATACTCACAACACATTCATGTAACACATAGCATAACAAAACATAATATTCCATTGAAACCAAACATGTCAACAGTCACGTAATGTTCATACAAGTTACATCAAAACACAAAGAAAGGTTCTGGAATACGGATTGTCACATCATCCCCAAGTTGAAAGAAATTTCGTCCCGAAATTTAGCACGTACTCACTGAGGAAGCTAGTTAGGTTGAGTGGTTTTCCTGGGGTGTCACATCCTTCCTCTGTTGGTTTGGAATTTCATCCCGAAATTCTGTAGTAGCTTCAGCCTCAGTAGTGGTTTCACTTTTCTCGAACAACTGAGGATACTTGTGTTTCATTTGATCATCCCGTTCCCAGGTGAACTCTGAGCCACGACAGGAGTTCCAACGAACTCGAACAAGAGGTATTCTGGTATGTTTGAGTACCTTAATGTCTCGATCAGTAATCTCTACTGGTTCCTCGACGAATCGCAGCTGGTATGTTTGAGTACCTTAATGTCTCGGTCTCATCTGACAGACACTTCTTCAGATTTGATACATGGAAAACGTTGTGAACTCCACTGAGTTCTGCTGGTAGGTTCAGTTTGTAGGCCACTTTGCCTATCTTCTCTAAGATTTCGAAAGGTCCAACATATCGTGGGTTGAGTTTGCCTCGTTTACCAAAACGAACAACACCTTTCCAAGGTGAGACTTTAAGTAGCGCTCGATCCCCAACCTGGAATTCGAGTGGTTTCATGCGCTTATCAGCGTAGCTTTTCTGACGGTCACGAGCCGCCGCCATTCGTTGTCGTATCTGAGCAATCTTCTCAGTTGTGTCTACCACAAGTTCTGGGCCAGTGATTTGGATGTCGCCAACTTCGGCCCAGCAAAGAGGTGATCGGCATTTACGTCCGTACAATGCCTCAAACGGAGCGGCCTGGATGCTGGTGTGGTAGCTGTTGTTATACGAAAACTCCACCAATGGTAAATGCCCTTCCCAGCTGTTACCAAAGTCGATAAAACATGCTCGAAGCATGTCTTCAAGGGTTTGGATGGTGCGTTCAGACTGCCCATCCGTTTGCGGGTGATATGTTCTGCTCATGTCTAATCGAGAGCCAAAAGATTTGTGCATCGCCTGCCACAACTCAGAGGTAAAACGTGCGTCACGATCAGATATGATGGAGGTTGGCACCCCGTGCCTCGAAACCACTTCCTATAGGTAAACGTCTGCTAGAATGGAAAACTTATCTGTTTTCTTGATAGCCAAGAAGTGTGTAGACTTAGTCAATCGATCCACTATCACCCAAATAGTGTCATTTCCACGTTGAGATCTAGGCATGCCAGTAACGAAATCCATGGAAATTTGCTCCCATTTCCATGTCGGGATCTCTGGTTGTTGGAGTAGGCCTGATGGTTTTTGGTATTCGACCTTGACTCTCGCACAAGTCAAGCATTTACTGACGTAAGTTTCTATGTTGGCTTTCATGCTAGGCCACCAGTATGTAGTCTTTAGGTCGTGGTACATCTTATCCGAACCAGGATGTACTGAGTACCTGTGACACCTGTGTCACTTCAACCATCAAACAAATTCCAAACCAATGAAATATTGTATTTCATACTTTGGACTTGTATAAATATGTATATTTTTTGCACATATCAACTCTTGTTCGATTTCAAGCTCTAAATCGCTTTCTAGAAGGTTATACGCGCACTAATGCGTAAATATAACCAGTTTAATGCAACGAACACTATGGAATAGTGAAATAGGCTTAACATACCTTAAATAACCTTTACATAACTTAGAAATAAGTTTTAAAGGCTTTGGTATGGCAAAAACAAGTTAATTCGCTTAAAGGGACTAAATTTGACAAACTGCGAAAGTATGCCAATTTGAACTGTAACAGACATTCCGAAACATGACCATAAGTTAAACATACCATAAATATCCTTTACATAGCTTAGAAATAGGCTTTAAGGGGTTCGGTGTGCTAAAATAAGCTTTTGGGTCATTCAGGGACTAAAAGCGTCAAAAAGTGCACAAGTTTGCACTTTCGCGCATAACTTACGTTCTGAATACATCCGGACATCTAAAAATTTATGTAAGCACTAAAATATTTTATTTTAGTGTTTGGCATAAGAAAAATCCATTCACCACGCAATTTAGATCGTTTTTCGCGCTTATGCGCATTCCGGTCGTAATTAAGCGAACATCGCGATTGTACGACCAAACGAACTGACATCCGGCATATTTTTGAGCATGTTTCAAGTCCACAATGTTTAGGCATCCTTGTGGAGTCTTGAAAATGATTTAACGAGCCTTAAACATGTCGGAAATGGCCTTAATACGCAACGGGGACTGAAAGGGGAACATTGGAAAGTGTTTGCTGATCAGGGGGACCCTAGCGTGACACCTAGCCCCCTTGGCGTCACGCTAGGCCTCCTCTGATCAGCAAAAGCCATTTTAAACACATATTAAACAACCCTTGACCCCTCCAAAGGCCAAGTGCAACATGTTAATCTCCTATGGTGGCCAAAATCAGTTACCACAACATTCCAACAAGTGTAGGGATGTGATCATTCCCCCTTCTCCATGAAACGATCCTAACGGTGAACCGAAAACTATAAATACCCACCTCCACCCTTCACTTTTCCTCACAAGAATCTGATCTAATGTGCTCTAAGTTGAAACCTTTGTTTCATACCTGAGCTATTTTGATCTAGATTAGCATTCGGGGACCCTTTGTAAGTGTTCCTTCGTTCTTTTATTGCTTTTCGAGTCCGAAAGTCAAACTTTGTTTGACTTTCTGCATTGACCAGTTTATGGTTGATGCGAAGTTCGTTTGAACTTCATAACGTGAGCGTGATCACGATGGTTATAGTCCCTAGTGACTATACCTACTGATTACCACGTTATCTAGGCTCAGTGACGAGCCGTAGTTTCGGTCAGAATACGTATGCTTGCGTATTTGTAACCAAACTACTTATGGGTATCAAAACCGTTTGTTTTGATACCAAACCTGTTTTCTAAACTTAGTTAAGCATGTTTTAGCATGCTTAGCTTGTCACTTTTAGTTTAGTGCTTATATAGGGTCGTAGGGTAAGCGATCTAAACAATCGCTTATACTTTCGAACCCGACCCGTTTGGTCGATCATTAGGATCCGACCAAACCCATTAGGTGACCATAGCATATAGGGAATAGCCTTCCGAGGTTATACCTTATGGTCGCTTCGTTTAAGTAGTTGTATGATAGGTAGTTTATATGCCTTAGGTAAATTACCAAAATACCCCTTTGATGCCAAAATTCATTTTAAACATATGTAACATAACTTTTGACATCTAAACTGATTTGACAACAATATTAGACATGTTAAGGCATATGTTACTTGTCATAGGACTAGTTAGGCGGTCCAAACGCGTTTCACGCGAACGACGCGTTAAAATAGCATAAGCTACCTAAACGGGTCGTAATGGGTCGTAAGCACTTAGGCTAGGTTTCTTTTAGCATGTAGGCTTTGTTAAACCATACTACATGAGTTCCCATACTCATTTGGTTTACGAGCCCTCATTCTATCCGATCTTCCGATCTAGGTCTGGTTTATTAACATAATTACCTATATTAGGTGCCGTTTGATTCCGTGATCTCTAGCATTGCTTGGTGGTTATCTTAGGACTTCTGAGCAATATCAAGTGAGTACATAGAACCCCCCCCCCCCTCTTTTACTATTTTCAAGCTGTTTTGGGGTGGAACACATGTGCCTACTTGTTACTTTCATGCTTTCCTGTTTTCACATCATATACCTGCTATGTTTGTTAGTACATTATAGTACATGATTTCATTACATTTCATGCTATGTATGCCCATGGTGTGCGTACTTAGTACATCGTTTTACATTACATTTCATGCTATGTATTTCCATTGTGTGCATACTTAGTACATTGTTTTGCTTTACATTTCTGCTATGTATGTTGACTGATAGCATGCTAGCACATTGATTTACATGACTTTTCTGCTTTGTATGTTAACTGAGCATACTTAGTACATTGTTTTCATATGACATGTATACAACCGCTATAACATTTGGTTTGCACAAACGATACTTATATACGTTCATTAACATTAGCTACGCCGCTCGGTAGTAAGTACTGGTACCATAGGACTTGACAAATCCCATTCTTGACATCCCGGGTTTGTTTGGATGTAAGGAATGACTGAATCCGAAAACATTTCTTTTGATAACCTTGACTAAAAGGGTTATCCGACTGTCTCAAGGCTTGAATGTATGCGTTAACTTACCACATAAATGTTTGTATCAATATAACATGCATTACTTTGCAAAACATAACTTTTTGATATATTCAAAATACTTTGTTTTGTACATTTCTAAATTTGGATTATGTGACAATACTTTTCTTACAATACATAACATTCGTTACACATTACTTGACTACTTTTGGACTTCTTAACATTTGACATGGTTTATACAAGGACTTTTGACAATTGGTTTAAACATAGACTTTATACATTGGTGGTTTGTTTAAGTGACTTAAGTAACGAGATGTGAGTAATATGATACAAGCATGGTGGATACGCCGCTGGTACTTCCTATATATAAGTGTTTGTATTATATTACATATCATAGCGTTATTTAAATCATTCAATTTGGACTTATACATTCTACACAAGTAACACGATTTTCACAAGACTTTGGTTTACAAACAATTTACTTTATACAACTCATTTTACTTGGTTATACATCTAACCATACATTATTCTTTCATTTATACATATCATTTGATCTTATCGCTTTTTAAATGATTTACAAAACAAAGCAACTTACAAGGTTCATGACTGACTTTTTCTAAACAACTTTTTTCTAAACTTATAGTCATGAATTCTGTTTTCACAAAACCTATGTATCTCACAGGCATTTTTATGTTGACGTACCTATTTTCACATGTGTTTTCAGGAGATGATGCATAGGACTTATCAAGACATACTTAGGCGGACCTGTGCCTTAGTAACTTAAAACGAGACAAGAACTAGTTAATTTATGTCATGTACTCTTTGGTTCTTGTTTAAAACAATGTAAACTCTCATGTTTGATTAATAAAACGAAACTTTAATTGCCATGGATTTGAAACGATTAATTCTGTTACAACACTCCCCGACGTTTCCGCCACGTTACGTTGTCTCACGTGGTCGGGGTGTGACAGAAGAGATGGTATCAGAGCCAATGGTTATAGGGAATTAGGTTATTAGTAATGCTTTGACCTAGTCTATAACCTTCCTAGGACCCTAACGCGAGTTTACTTGCGTTTAGTCATAAAACAATACCGTCACCTATCCTTCGGCGACGACCACAACAAGAACATAAATTTCAAAACCGCTTTGAAAACTAATCATCTGTTCTAGGATGATTGATTACTATGTTTTGAACCCTTTATTGTAAGGTTTTGAACCCTCTGTTATAAGGTTTTGAACCCTTTGAATGTTCAAAAAAATTCTCGTCAAGGTTTTGGGTTTTAAATAATGTGAACACGTGCAAACTGGAAGGGTGAATGCCTGTACCCTGAGTTTTCTGTCTAAGGCTAGAGTGTTCGTATAAATCCACATAATCGGACCAGTCACTCTTACCTGGGAACTCTCGAGGTGAGTGTTCACTTATAGGCGAGCATGTCTTCGCGAAGCATTATTTTTGACCCATTTACTTTAATTTAGTCACTGTGTGTCGTTTGTTTACCTCGTGGTAACAAACAAATGACCACTATCCTTGCTTTCATCAGATTTGTTTCATCTCATTCTTTTCGTCTAAATCTCTCACTCGTTTCCTTTCATGTTTCCTCTTTTAGAATGCCTCCTCGACGCGAAAACCAGATAGCGACTGCTGAACTGGCAGAAATCATTGCGCAGCAAATGGCTGCTCAATTCCCAAACCTCTTTGCTCAATGGAACCAAGCCAACAACAACAACAATGGTCCATGCAATTTCAAGAGTTTTAACTCGACTAAACCACTCAAGTTTAGTGGTTCTGAGGGAGCGACTGGGCTTCTTCAATGGTTCGAGAGCATTGAGAATACTTTCCGCCACGTGCAGTGTCCTGACAATCGCAAGGTCGAGTTTGCTTCAAGTGTATTCCAGAAGAGGGCCCTTACGTGGTGGAACGGGGTTATGAGAGATCGTGGTGCAGAAGTTGCTCTAGCACAGACATGGGCTGAACTTAGGGCCCTTATGATGAAGGAATTTTGTCCTCGTCACGAGATCAGGGCCTTGGAAAGGGAATTCGACAATCTTGAACAAGACAGCGGTGAGCATCGAGCCTACACGGACGTTTATGAGGAGTTAAGTCTGTTATGCCCAAACATGGTCACACCTTTGGATAAGGCAATCGAAAAGTACATTGATGGCCTCCCTGACTCAATACAAGACATTGTGACTGGTAGCAACCCTTCTACAGTTAGACAGGCCATTGAGCTATCAGCAACCTTGACTGAATCAAAGATCAGGAAAGGTAAACTTTTCCGAAAAGGTGACAAGATACCGGTCGAGGAATCGAAACCAATCGAGGAATCAAAGACCATGGATGAACAGACTGGATCCCCTAAGAAGTCAAAGAAGCGAAAGGCTTCTCAGAACTTCGCCATGGTTACTCATAATGATCAAGCCGTCCCCAACCAACCGGCTCAACCCCCTGCTAGGAAGCCATACAATGGAACTTCACCCTTGTGCAACCAATGTAACCTTCATCACCATGCTAATGTGAAGTGCCGCGAATGCCAAATTTGTGGACTTAAAGGTCATACAGCAAAAGTTTGCCGAGCTGCGGTTGCACCAAATCAGGTTGGCAACAATCCTGCTCAAGCTCGCTTTCCACCAGGTTCTTGCTACAATTGTGGCGAGATGGGTCATTTCCGAAGAAATTGCCCAAAGCTTGCTAATGCTAATCCAGCACAGGGATGAGCATCTAACCGACTAGAAGACAACACCCTTTAGAAATAATCATGTCTTGTGTATTATTTTCTTTTGTTGTCAAGGTCCATGAAACAGTTGTTATCATTGTTTATAAATAAATCTTTTATTTACATTGCAATGTATTTATGAGGTTGTATGTATAAACAACATATCCCTTTCAATACCGACAATCAAGGAATCGTATTCCTTGTAAAGCAAACTACCCCCAAAATTTTTTCATCTTATGATCTCTTGCGTTTTCCACGAAATTCCTATGTCAGTTCTTTCTTCTGTAGGAAAACGAACTAAGTACAAGTTCTTCTAAGTGTAACGTACAGTACAAGGCGCAAGTTACAACACTGTGACAAATATCCCAAAGTACCACTATGAATCCTTAATAGGGGAACCGGTAAGGGTATTTCCGTAAATCCTAAAATTGTTATGTTCCTTAATTCGAATATTACGTTTCTTTGAGAACAAAATCGAATTTTTGGGAGATCTTCCTATCTTTTCAGATAGATCCCGGAGGACTTTGAAATCCATCGACTGTTTTCCATATCCATTCTCAATCGATAACAAATTAATAACCAAATTAAACAACTATGTGATTATGTGCTTATGTGTTCCTTTTTATGTTTTTGGTGTAATCCAAGTTTTTGTTATCCAAATCCTCGTAGAACCTTTCGTATCTTCATATGAGGGATTCGTAGTAGGATTCCCGAAAGGTACTATCTAAAATCCTTAATGGACTTCTACGTTCTAGTTAAGTCCCTTGGATTATAAAGTACTACTCCATAATTAGACCCCTTGAGTGGTCTAGTTAAACAGATTGATCCAAAAATCTGGTTAGGAACATCATGTGATGAAATAGCTGAAAGGACTCCTTTGTGGCCTAATTAATAAGATCATCTATCGATCTAATTAAAAGGACCCTATGGTAGTCTAGTCACCCTCATCACAGATTTGATTTTCCTCCCCTAAACATTACAAGACAAACTGTGCGGACTGTGCAAGGAAATACGTAATTATGGATGCATACATAATTATGGAATTCAGTGCACAGAAACCACAGCGAGTTTTGTCATGTGTCTAGAGTTGATTCCGTTCTTTTTTTGTTTCTGAGGAGGTTGTGGAAAATGACTCATTCCGTTCATTTTCGTTCCTGAAGAAATCATGGAAAATGACTCATTCCGTTCATTTTCGTTCCTGAAGAAATTATGGAAAATGACTCATTCCGTTCATTTTCGTTTATGAAGAAATTGTGTAAAATGACTCATTCCGTTCATTTTCATTCCTGAAGAAATCGTGGAAAATGACTCATTCCGTTCATTTTCATTCCTAAAGAAATCATGGAAAATGACTCATTCCGTTCATTTTCGTTCCTGAAGATATTGTGGAAAATGACTCATTCCGTTCATTTTCATTCCTGAAGAAATCATGGAAAATGACTCATTCCGTTCATTTTCGTTCCTGAAGAAATTGTGGAAAATGACTCAATCCGTTCATTTTCGTTTCTGGAGGAATTGTGGAAAATGACTCGTTCCGTTCATTTTCGTTTCTGAAGGATACCCATTAAGGAAAATAACTCATCCCGTGTATTTTTCGTTTCTTAAAATTTTCCATCGAAGGAAAATGAATATTCCTGATTCTCCATTCATTTCCATTTCTGAAAATGTTCGTTAAAGAGGAATATCAGGATATGCCTTATCCTAGATGGTTATTTAACACAAAGTCACAGACATGCTCCTACAAATAAATTTCGGGACGAAATTTCCTAAAGTAGGGGAGACTGTGACACCTGTGTCACTTCAACCATCAAACAAATGCCAAAACAATGAAATATTGTATTTCATACTTTGGACTTGTATAAATATGTGTATCTTTTGCACATATCAACTCTTGTTCGATTTCAAGCTCTAAATCGCTTTCTGGAAGGTTATACGCGCACTAATGCGTAAATATAACCAGTTTAATGCAACGAACACTCTGGAATAGTGAAATAGGCTTAACATACCTTAAATAACCTTTACATAACTTAGAAATAAGTTTTAAAGGCTTTGGTATGTCAAAAACAAGTTAATTCGCTTACAGGGACTAAATTTGACAAACTGCGAAAGTATGCCAATTTGAACTATAACAGACATTCCGGAACATGACCATAAGTTAAACATACCATAAATATCCTTTACATAGCTTAGAAATAGGCTTTAAGGGGTTCGGTGTGCTAAAATAAACTTTTGGGTCATTCAGGGACTAAAAGCGTCAAAAAGTGCACAACTTTGCACTTTCGCGCATAACTTACGTTCTGAATACATCCGGACATCCAAAAATTTATGTAAGCACTAAAATATTTTATTTTAGTGTTTGGAATAAGAAAAATCCATTCGCCACGCAATTTAGATCGTTTTTCGCGCTTATGCGCATTCCGGTCGTAATTAAGCGAACATCGCGATTGTACGACCAAACGAACTGACATCTGGCATATTTTTGAGCATGTTTCATGTCCACAATGTTTAGGCATCCTTGTGGAGTCTTGAAAATGATTTAACGAGCCTTAAACATGTCGTAAATGGCCTTAATACGCAACGGGGACTGAAAGGGGAACATTGGAAAGTGTTTGCTGATCAGGGGGACCCTAGCGTGACACCTAGCCCCCTTGGCGTCACGCTAGGCCTCTTCTGATCAGCAAAAGCCATTTTAAACACATATTAAACAACCCTTGACCCCTCCAAAGGCCAAGTACCACATGTTAGTCTCCTATGGTGGCCAAAATCAGTTACCACAACATTCCAACAAGTGTAGGGATGTGATCATTCCCCCTTCTCCAAGAAACGATCCTAACGGTGAACCGAAAACTATAAATACCCACCTCCACCCTTCACTTTTCCTCACAAGAATCTGATCTAATGTGCTCTAATTTGAAACCTTTGTTTCATACCTGAGCTATTTTGATCTAGATTAGCATTCGGGGACCCTTTGTAAGTGTTCCTTCGTTCTTTTATTGCTTTTCGAGTCCGAAAGTCAAACTTTGTTTGACTTTCTGCATTGACCAGTTTATGGTCGATGCGAAGTTTGTTTGAACTTCA
>JARYGA010013190.1:0-26600 GCA_030545235.1 Helianthus tuberosus | reverse complement strand
TGGTCCATTTTAGTCCTTTATTAACAATGAAGGACTTTTGAAAGTATATTGGACCCAAAATCCCTCTTTTAACCTATAATTATGTTTGAAAAGTCATTAAGCTTTCCAAACGTCATGTTCATTACATAAAACATTTGGTTTACCTAACAAGTAACCAAATGTCCGTTTTGACCTCTTTTAACACTCTTAAACCATATGTTCTAAATGAGTGTTACCTTATTTCACATACCTGGCGCAGATCAATATATTGACCCGTTTTTAATACCTTGCTTTTATAACCGCTAATTCATAGCGTTGCTAACACCAATTTGAGATTTACACCTGAAATAATATAGCTCGACAATAGTCATTAGTCGCTATTGTCAAAGGGTGATATCTTCACCTTTTGACCCATTTGGTCTAAGTGACCGATTATGTTGGCGAGATGATATTTATTACCATCTCATCTATACGACTCGCTTCGATTTACACCGTGTGGCCATTTCACTTATTAATTGATTTTCTTAACGCTTTTTAGCCTGTTATGGCTTACGCCTTACATTGTCTTTCAAAACCAATAGTTATGGTCAACGCATGACCAATTTACCTTTTTACCCTTATTGTTTGTTTTGGGTTTACCCTATAAGGTAACCATTCAAAAGCTCATTTTCCATTTGTCATAAATTGATCGAATTACCGATTTAATTCCTTTTTAACCATCAACATGGTTTCTTGTCGTGCTAGACTACCTTGTTCCGTACGTTTACACGTCGGAACATCATACCTCAATTATGTATTTGTCTTTTTCGTAACAATACGGTAAGGGAGTATTCTAACATATAAGACTAGTGTAAGCTATACTTACCTTACTTCCACCTATGCTTTTCCGTCATTCTTTCTTCGTTTGACCCGCTTTGTTCCCAAGCTTTCACCTAGCTTGTTAATCGTCAAACTATCATTGCAAATTATAAGATGGATAGATTAGTCATAATTATTCACGACTATCCATCTCACTTATTTCATACGTCGGAACTACTATTCGACTTCATGATTAGTTAACTTAGCTATTTAAAGTTAACCACTTTAAATCACAAGGTTCTCAACATTGAGTCTAAATCAACATTATATTTAGAACCCTTCTCACTTCATATTACACGTAATCACCATAACATTCAAATGCGCGTTTTCACTCTAATTTCAACACTTTAGTTTTCACTTAGGCATTTTAACAAACACCTAATGTGCATACATTTTACACATTTACAACTAGTTCATAACTAGTTATTTTTACCAAGATTAACATCACAATTCACCATTATCGCTTATGATTAAATACTCAAACTTGCAAATTGTTTAAGTATTTCCTAATTACTAACATGCATGATGATCCTAATGACAATCATATCATCAAATTCATCATATGATTAAAACCCACTTAACCTAGTGTGGTAAATCATTCAATCATTCAATCCATAGCATGTTATGTATGATTTTCACTTAGGGTTTTGTTCCTAAGCAAATATACATCACTAATCTAGTCATAGCTTCTCTAATTCATGCCTAATTCGTGATTAGGATGATTATCAATTTTTACAACTTCATGAATGTTAGAAATTTGACATACCTTAGGATCCCCTTGACTTGGTGATCACGAATATGTGCTTGAATTTCGATTTGGGACTTGATTCGAGCTTCAATTTGACCAATTTGTGGAACTAGGGTTTTGAGCTCCCTGCTCTTTCTCCTGGTCGTACGCACACACACACATTAAGTGTGTGTGTTGTGTTTTTAGTTTTTGTTTTTATAAATCAAGTCTCCTTTTGTGCAACTTAAGCCCCTCTAGTTTGATTAATTATTAAGTAAGCCACAACCTACTTATTTTTAACAATATTCCCACTTATTAACTAGGTTTAATATTTCTAGTTAACTTAGCGGGTTCGGGAATATTTATGACTAAGTTTATTTTAGGTCCCGTTAACTCGGGCCTTCTAAGCTTTTATTTCTTAAAAGCTTTTATTCACTTTTTATTTATTATTAGGATTAATTATTTAAATCCTAATATTTACCGGGTAAATTTTTACCACTAAAGGTATTTTACCCGTCTTTACTATTAACGTGGTTTGATTACCAAAGCCGGTTTTCGGGGTGTTACAACCACCACCGTGATGAGAACCGACATCGGAAAACGGCAGCGTTGATTGATGGTGATGAAGGAGGTTCGAGTTTCCCCAAATAAATCATCATCATCCTCAAATAAAACCCTAACTAGAAAGAAACTCAGGCGACTAGTCACCGGCTACCCCGCCACCACCACCGGCCACCCAACCACCGGCGTCATCATCTTCATCATCGTCGTTCTTCCGCCGGATGCCACCGCCCCTCTCTCTCTTTCATCTCTCTCTCTCTCATCTGCAGATTATGTGGCTTTTTGTTTTTGGGTTTTGTTTAAATCTTGATTTTTCAGGGGTTTTGAGGTGGGTTTGTGTTGTTTTCATGTTTGACTGGTTGCATGTGTTGATTGTGGGTACATTGTGTTGTTTGGTTGCTAGATGTTTCTGATCGGTGGTTGTTTTGAATGGTTTTGTTTTTTGTCTATGTAAATGTGCGATAATTGAAATTGTTCCAGGTGAGGAGCATGATGGTCTTCAACAGATGACCCAGGTATAATCCCCCATGTTTCTTGTTCTACACCCTCTAAATCTCCGTGCACAACAAATTCAATGTCTGTTGAAGTGCCGACACCTGTTAAGATCCTTAATTTTGACGATATGGGAAAGGAGAAGCAAGCATCTGAACTAGATTTATATTTAGACAGAGAGAGATAAGAGAGAGGGAGGTGGGAGACTTTAGAGAGAGAGATAGGAGGTTTTAATCTGGGGAAAGATGAAAGATAAAGATGCTTTTATTTAGTTATAATAATTTAAAATGACAAAAATACCCCTGAGGGTAAGGACAGAACAAGAGGTTTTAATTTGGTGATTCTGGTCAAATATCACTTTTGGACCAAAATGGCAACAAAATGCAAACCACAGGGACCCAGATGTAAAAAGTTTGAGATTTGGACTAAAATGGCAAAACTGGCCAAACCACAGGGACCAAAATGGCAGTTTACTCTAAATGTAATTTTGTATATTAAATACTTAAAACGTCATATCTTTAAAAAAAACCCGTGTACAGTCGGGTTGAAAAATCTACCAAATAATAAAAAAAATTATATCCTTAAAAACTTGCATTTTACTCGAGTTGAATAAACATAATTTTGTATACCAAATAATAAAAAAAAGTTATGTTTTTAATAAATTAGGATAACATTTAATATTAATTTATTATTTATATATTTAATATAAGATAAGTAGATAAGAGAGGTATTTGTTTTAAAAATATATTAAATTAACAATTTAGATTTGAGGATAATATTTTATTAAAATATGATAAGATTTAATATTAATTTATTATTTATTTATTTAGATAAATATAAATTTAAGGACACCTTCAACGAATGACACGTGTCCAAAAGTTGGTTTCTTTTATTATTGTAGTTAGATTAGATACTATGGGTGGAGATACAATAGGAAGTTTATTTGGCTAGGAAGGCTAGGAAGTGATCTTGACCATCCATTAAGTTAATCAAGGGCTAAGATTAAATCAGGGAAATTGAAAAGAAGAAAAGAGGCGCGTGAGTTTGTTCAAGGGCATTCTAGTCAATCCAAGCCAATAGTTTCTCTCTCCTCCAATTCCCCCCCATTTTTTAAACGTTAATAACTCTTTCATACGACATTATTTTTTTATAAAAATTGCATCAAAAAAACAAGCGTTTTTTTATCTTTAAAACGAGTATACTATTGCTATATTTTAAAAAAAAAAATTTAACCCAGTTGTGTAAAACGCAATAGAAAAACCACCAGTTACGTAAAACGCAATGAAAAAAAAAAACCTAAAAAATGACATTTTTCTAAAACGCAATGCACCAAAAACACAAAGAAATGACTTATTTGTAAAACGCAATGGCCAGAAAACACAAAGAAATGTCTTATTTCTAAAACGCAATGGACTGAAAACACATAAAAAAGTGTTTTACCAAAAACACAATGCACAAAAACACAAAGAAATGTCTTATTTGTAAAACGCAATGGCCAGAAAACACAAAGAAATGTTTTATTTGTAAAACGCAATGGCCAGAAAACACTTAAAAATGTCTCATTTCTAAAACGCAATGACCTAAAAAAACAAAAGAAAGTGTTCTCTGTAAAACGCAATGGACTGAAAACACCTAAAAATGTGTTTTACCTAAAACGCAATGACTAAAAACACTTCAAAAATGTGTTTTACCTAAAACGCAATGACTAAAGATACTTAAAAATGTGTTTTTTTCTAAAACGCAATAGCCAGAAAACACATAAAACTCTCTTATTTCTAAAACGCAATGGACACATAAAACTGTTTGTGAACTGTTTGTGAATTGTCTGTGAACTGTCTGAATTGTCTACGAATTAATGTCTTCGAAATGAGCCAACCCCAGCCAGGGGCTCTGCCCCTTGGACCCCGCCAGGGGCTGCCACCCCTGGGACCCCGCTACCAGGGGCTGCCGCTCCCGGACCCCCGCCAAGATCGTAAAACGCAATGACTAAATAAAAACCCAGATCGTGAAAATGAAATTAAAGAATTTCTTACATGGATCGAAGCCGGTTTCTTCATCAATTGACGAAATTTGAATGATAGAAACACTTATCAACGCTTGAATCGAACGAATCGAGTGATTATCTCCAAAATCACCGGAAAAAACGAGATTTTCTAATGAAATTAAATTGGGTTTTCTTCAAAAAAAAAGCTGAAGAACACGTTGATCGGGTGTTTGAATCATTGATTGGTGATGAAAATCGCACTATAATGTTGTGATTATTGAGATAGAAAGTGAAGAAATGGTTGAAGATGGTGGGTTTTGAAAATGGTGGGTTTTGAAGTTACTGGGTTTTGAAAAGGAAGAAGAAAGGGTTGGATTGACTAAAATACCCTTTTTCTTTATTTTAAGTGTTGCCACATGTCCTAATTCTATTGCTTCCTAGACTTCCTAGCCAAAATAAACTTCCTATTTGATCTTTACCCTAGATACTATAATACCTTATTATTATATTTACTTTTAATATATTTCATTTTTTAAATTTTTACAATCATTGTTCTTTTTATCATTTACTTTTTATTTTTTCTAATTCTTTTTATTTTTTTAAATGATATTACCTTTATCAATTTTTATAATCATATTCCCTTTTGTCATTTACTTTTTGTTTTTTTATAATTCTTTTTCCTTTTTTTAAATGATGTTACTTTTATCAATTAATTTGATATTTCTTTATTAACTTTTGTTCATTAATTAAAATAAAACTTAAGTACATAGTTTTGTTTATTTCCACTGTGGAGATTCTGATACAAGTATTGTTAAAAATGAAATTGTATTCAAACTAGAGTATTTATTTGGTATCGTTTTACAGTACGATGATAAACTAAACCGATTCTAATGTTTGGCTATCGAAATAACATGTTTCATTTTCAAATATCGTTTGTTTAATCTTATCACTTGCGTCGTTTTGCCGCAATGCGTGACGCCAATAAAACCTAGTATCATATTAATGTTGTTTAAAGAGTTGAGATTTATTTTCTAGAAACCAGGATATAAGCATGATTGTATGAATTGGATCTAGTTAAAAGATCTATACATATGAAGATGATACTGAGTTTTTGTATGGTTGTTAAACAATGAGTTTAGGTTTTGATTGGTGTATTTTAAATACACCTTATTTTAAAAGTAGTAATTGTTATAAAGAAATTATTTATGATGACTCTTCACGTTCTTAACTCCCGTCTCTTCATGTACTCTTGTATTAATAACATGACCTATTGTAGGATCGTGTTTGCAATCCGAATGAGTCGGTTCAGAGAAGTTCTATCAAATACAGGTGCGGAAAACAAGTATTTGACTATAATACAACTGAATCTTCACTTTAACACTGATTATATTGATATCTGAAACACAAATACAATCAGTTCTCACACCGGCAGCACTTCGGTATGGAATCACTCAAATGATACTCATCGATTTCGCTTGACACTGAACTCCTATATATAGAGTATGAGATTTCGCTTCAGAAAGACTCAAGCGAAATCTTATCATGTTGATTTCGCTTGAGGCTTCAAGCGAAATTTCAAACACAAAACATAACTTCAAACGAAATCATCTAACTTTCTCACAAATTCTCATTCTACGAGCCCTGATCTATTCTAACTAGTCTAAGACTCGATACAAGACGAAGTCGACAGATGTAGTGCACCAACAGACTCCCCCTCAGATGTTGACGAGTCGACTATCGAGTCACACCAATACTGTGTCTTCACATCTTCATTCTTGATCAGTCTCCGGGCTTTACTTTTTCAATCAGCATCAACAGACTTCCCTTTACAATGTGCTGGCATTCCTTTAGTTCTTCAGCGTCATCTGCTTCAGAATCATTGTCTGACTTTCACAATTTTGGCTTTTCAGAATCATCACTTCTCAAACTTTAAACCTGCATAAACTCTACCTCACAATAAATTTTACAATTTACACATTTCAAACATATAAACTTTCACTAATTCAAACTCTTCTCTAGAAACCTAATCAAAATGATCTTTCAATTTGATGAATCACTTGAAGTTTTGACAAAAATAATCAGTTTTAAACACAAACTCCCCCTCAAATCATACTCATCATGTTTAGCACTCAGAATTTTGAAAATCAGCTTTTCAATACCAGTTGTCGAAAATCTTTTTGTATTTTTCAAAATTTTATGCTAAAACACACTAAAAATCTTTTTGAAATTTTTGAATGTAATGAAATGCAATAAAGAAATATTTACAAACAATATTTTTGTGAGTTCGTGCAAGAGGATCATATCAGTTTTTGAGACAAATCACCAACACCGTTAAGCTTCATTTCATTTTAAGCTCTAAACAATTCACCTAGATTGTCAGTATATTGATCCACTTAAATTTTCACACAAAGTTCAACTGATCCGAGATACGAGGTTAATGTTTTAAGCTCTTGAACTTATTCGTGTGTCTCACTACTTGAATATACTCCCGTATCCAGAATCTCAATAATCAGTCTTACAGGTGAGAATACTACAATGATATCTGTATATAATTTAGGTATGCGAGGGCTGAGGGATCTCAGATCGATACTTCCGTATACGCAGAGAGATATCAGCTTCGACTTTTCGGTGTGTCCCCTTTAGAGGATCTTTTTGCTTACAACAGCAGCATATATCAATTTTATTGTTTCAGCATGCTGAGGGTTTAATGCTGTGTTTCAAGCATTGCAGCAAGTATTAGCCAGGGACTAGGTCAGAACTACCGTTCAGCAGAAGTCCCGGAATAATACCCCAGATATCATAGAGTATAAAGACCTAGTATATCAGATTAAGAGACCTTTCAAACGAGATTTCAGGGGTTACCTATATATCCAAGTTTGTGTTAACCCACAGAACAAGCAAGTTTGAAATTTAGGTTTATATCTCGTCACAATCTACTAAATGTGCAAAAACCTACTGACACATCATCAGTGAGACCGTTTATCACATTTTTACTTTCCAATTCTTTAGCATGCTGTGATCGTCCACTGATGTACTATCATTTCCTCTTTTATACAACAAAAACTCATTTTTGATTTTATCATATTTTTGGCTTTTTCAAATTTTCTAATGTTTTTGGATTTTCTGAAATTTTCTACTCCCCCTAAAATGCAAACACATTTTAGGAAATTTGAAAGTAAACTGTACAATAAAATGACAACCAATATCGAAACACCTCAATTCGCCATTCACTTGGCATAAACAATCAGAACTCCCCCTCACAACAAACTATTTTCCCATTGTGATCTCAAAACACTTAAGTTCGTTTTAATCAAATGGTTTTTCCGGAAAATAAGTTGTGTTGATTTTACCACTTGTAAAGTTAGGGGTTTGGTTCATCACATTGTTTTTAACCATTTGTAGAAAATCGGATACAACTTAATGTCCCTGATTTACCACTTATACGAAAAACACAATCAAATACACAGAATTATGCCGATTCCTGATCCACGATTACCAACTTGGGATCTCCGGCAAGTCCACAGACTTACTGTTCGTAGTATGAGCCATCCCAGTCACGAACTAGGGATGGTTCAATTTTCTCCTTCTGCATCTTCTTCTCATAAAATTCTTTAACCCCTTTGACTTTTCGATCAATCATTTTACCAAAAATGTGTTTCACAGTGGGGTTAAAGGCTTTTTCAACATCAAAAACCTTGTTATCATCATAAAATTGGTTTGATATCTCAACTTTACCAATTTTCTTCTTAAAATTTTCATCCTTCAATGGTGGAAAATGAACATCATCCATTTGAGGGACTGAAGTTTTCAATTTTAACTCAACCTGTGGCTCCTCTGATTTTATGGAATCAGATTCATCGCCAGAAGATAGCTCCTCTGATTTCAACCTATCAGAATCATCACTAGAACTATCAACAGACTTCTTAACAACCCATTTCTGGTTGTCAATATTTCCTCTTTTCTTGTAAAACCTGTTTGAACTTTCACCAATTTCAAAAATCGAATTTTTGAATAATTTGGTTCGGTGAATTGGCGGTTCAAACTTAACCACTTTTTCTTTTTGTTTACGAAAAACTCCCTGTTTTGATGATATTGCCTTAGAACAATCTCTGGCAATGTGTCCAATAGTGTTGCATTGGAAACAGGTTCTCGTATCTTTCCTTTGTCCAGCAAACTTCATCTCTTCTTGCTTCGTTGCAAGAAACTCACTATTTGACTGCCTCCAAAACTTTTTCTTTTCTTCCTCATCTCTTGATGTACCTGAAACAAATGTCATCTTTGCTTTAAAATCATGAACATATGTTTCATTTTTCTGTTTTTCTGTTGGAATAAAACCAAGACCTTTCTTTTTGAAATTACGGTTAGGGTTTGATTTCTTGTGAAAACCAGAACCAGAACTGTAACCTTTTTTCTTGTTTAGTCTTTGTTGTACTCTTGAGGTGTATTTTTTAGGTTTATCAATAAGATTTACATCTTTTAATTCAGAAATATTGATTTCTGTTAGTTTGAAAATCTTTTTGATCATCTCAGTTTTTACACCTCTTAGTGGAAATTCCTCATCAGAATATAATTTGTCGGAATCATTCAATGTATATGCAACTTTGAATGTTTCGTCACTCAAATTAGATTTTGATAACAGGAATTCTTTGTTGTAAACCCTTTTAACTGAAGAATTTTGACTGTTGACCGTCGAACTCGAGCTTTCAGAACCAGACTTTGACTCTGACTTTGACTTTGACTCCTCAATTTCATCTTTATCCAACACCTGATCGACGACTTTCTTAATTAACTCGGACTCATGATCAGTGTCAGATGATGTAAACACGACATCAATATTTTCTGGCAAATTGACTGACGACTCCGACTCCCATTGTAAATTTGTTGCTTTTTCGACTCTTTCCTGATTTGGATTCCTGGGCAAATATCCATTTTCTAGCGGAGGTGGACATTTGTTATAACTGGCTTCTTGTTTCTTACCAGAATCCTTCTTGTCAGTCTTTTTCTTTGTATCATTCTTCTTCTTGTTCTTCTTTTCTGGAGTCTTTTCTTCAGTCTCTTTTCCATCATCCTTCTTTTCTTCAGTTACTTCATCTTCTTCAAATGCCTTCATGCCTTCAACAGTTGGATAAATCCTGTCAATGACATAAGAAGTACATGAGTAACTTTTCAACAAACGATTAACTCTTTCAGTTTCAATTCTTTGCAATTCCAGTTTCTGTTCAAGAGCAGCACACTTCTCAATGTAATTGTTCACCACTTTTTGCTTCGTCATAAAAGCTCCTTGAAGTGTTTTCATTGCTGTAGCTTGTTCTTCACTTGTCTGATTGTATTGATTCATAGCTTTGTTCAGGACATCATAAGATTCCTTCAAACTGTTCAAGTTATAAATCAATGTGTTGTTCTGCTTCTTTATATCTTCACAAGTGTCACACTTTACAGGAATCTTCTTTGCATCAACTTCATCTTCAACTTTAAACTTTGCAACTTCAACTTTTACTTTCCTTTTGATTACTGGAATTTCTTCGTCATCACTACTCACTGGAGTCTTGACTTTTTTCTTCTTCACGAAAACCTCATCATCATCACTGCTGACTGGTGTTTTGATCTTTTTCTTTTTAACTTTATCATCATCACTATCACTTTCAGCAAGCAGTTTCATATCAGCATCAAATTTTCTTGCCCAATATTCAGTATCATCATCACTGTCCTCTTCAACTCGGGCTACAAAAGCTGTGTGAGCTGTATCTTGATCAGGAACATAATCATCCCAAGTAAAATTTTCCCAATTAAATCCTTCAGGTAACTTTTCGTCGTCTTGATCTATTATCAAAGCACTACTAGTTACTCTCTTTAAAGAATCTTGATTCACTGCACACGCTCTCTTTCCAGAATCTTCAAACACATCCCTTCCATGTGCAGTTTGTGCTTGATGTTGTCGTTGTTGAGATGGTTGCTGAGCAACTTGATGGTAGATGGCCTTTCGATAGTAATCATTGTTGTTGTTAAACGGATTTTGAGCTCCACTTGCTTCGCGGTTTTTGCACTCCCTCTTGAAGTGTCCTTTTTCCCTGCAACGAAAACAAGTGACTTTAGATTTGTCAAAACCTAAAGTAGAAGTACCAGCCTCACGAAGATCATCTCTTCCAGTGATTTGCTTGAATTTCTCAGCTCTCCTCAACACGCTGGCCAAGCACCATTTTATGTCCATCAGTTCCATCTCTTCAGCATCGATCTGGTCATAATCTTCCTTTGTCAGCATTGGATTCCCGATTCGACCTGCAACAAAACTACCATAAGATTCAAGAACAGTTCCCAATAAAGACATGTGACTCTTAGCAATTTCTGCTGAATATTCTTCATCATTTTCCAAATTCAGTACAATGTTGCACTGAAATTTCTTGCCATTCTTTGTTGTTGAAATGTTCGGGTCAAAAGACGGAAATGATGTGAAACTTGTTTTGCTGTTTAATCCTGATGATGAACTTCCAGAATCATTCTTGGTGTTGTAAGCAGTTTCTATTTTTGGAGATAGATTTGTAGACTTCTCATTCACCCCTGCTTTGTAATACAACCCAATATCCTGTTCACCATCGAAATCTTTCATCCGAATAACCTTTCTCTGCTCCATCTCCTGAGCTTCAATCTTTTCGATAAACTTGCTCAGTGTCAAATCTTTAAAACCTTTCTTGTTTCTTAGCATCATAAGATAAGTACCCCATGTTTCATACGGTAACGCATCTGATAATTTTTCAATCAATTCCTCATTGTCTTTAATGATCTTCAATCGTTTCATATTCGCCAACAGATTGCAGTATCTCTCAATTATTTGCTTAGTGTCCTCATTTTTCAATCTTCGAAACAAATCAAACTCTTTTTTCAGTAAAGACTTCTTGTTCTTGACCATTTCCTCACTGCCTTGAAACTTAGATCGTAAAGCTTTCCAAATTGAATATGAAGTTCCATTATGTTGCAATAGAACCAAAATATCTTCTTTCACAGCTTGTTGCAATAAACTCAGCATCATTTTCTCATCTTTGTACTTTTTTCTAGCATCAGCAGTCAGATCTTTAATCGGAACCACTTCTTCATCATCATTCATCGGTCGAACATATTTTGTCTCAACACATTCCCATGCATCAAGATAATTTGCTTGTACCCAGTTTTCAAACTTTTCTTCCCAACTCTTGTATTCTTCGATGTTCATGAGTTTCGGAGGTTTTTGCATTGTTCCCGTTTCGTTTTCCATCATCGTATTTTGTGCAAGAGAAATTGGAGTATTTGGGGTAGCGAATGCGTTGTAGAAATCCTCGTCCATGTTTCAGAATTCAAAAATTGCACACAACAGTGAATCCAAGCGAAAACACCAAATCAGTTTCACTTTCAAGCGAAATCAACAACCTAAGCTTTGAATCGAAAACCTTTGAAGCGAATCTATTTCAAGCGAAATTGTCAAGTAATAATATCTGAAGCGGAATCGTTGAAGCGACAGCCTTGAAGCGAAATAGTTGAAGTGACAACTCTTGAAGCGAAATAGAAATCTACTTGAAGCGAAATCAAGGTATCACTTGGAATTTCAAGCGAAATCTTCTAAAGAAAAACTGATATGTTCAAGCGAAATCCATTCGGATGTTTGTTTCTGATAGTTTTACGTCGAATTTTGCAATGAAACTTTCAAGGGTTTGTTATCTTGTACTTTTATACAATCTGTGAGAAATTTGATAGGTTTTGACCGTAAAATCTTTCTGAACTGAGAAAAGAAGGTGTAGAAGTAAGAGAACGATGTTAATTTCAGCTGAAATCTTGCAGAACTTCTCAGCTGGCTTTGATACCAATTGTAGGATCGTGTTTGCAATCCGAATGAGTCGGTTCAGAGAAGTTCTATCAAATACAGGTGCGGAAAACAAGTATTTGACTATAATACAACTGAATCTTCACTTTAACACTGATTATATTGATATCTGAAACACAAATACAATCAGTTCTCACACCGGCAGCAGTTCGGTATGGAATCACTCAAATGATACTCATCGATTTCGCTTGACAGTGAACTCCTATATATAGAGTATGAGATTTCGCTTCAGAAAGACTCAAGCGAAATCTTATCATGTTGATTTCGCTTGAGGCTTCAAGCGAAATTTCAAACACAAAACATAACTTCAAACGAAATCATCTAACTTTCTCACAAATTCTCATTCTACGAGCCCTGATCTATTCTAACTAGTCTAAGACTCGATACAAGACGAAGTCGACAGATGTAGTGCACCAACACCTATATATAGAGGTCCTTTGTATTTGATATCATATACTCAAGATCAATAAGAATGATCTCATTCTCCGTATTTCTTTCTCTACATGATCTATGTTCTTATGTTTACTGTGTATATTGATTGTTAATAGACCGATGTTTTACAACACGTTATCAGCACGAGAGTGCTCATCTAACAACCCTAGTGCTTTTTGACTTCCCGTGCCTTTGGTATTACATCCGACTGTCATCGGTAATGCAAAAGAGTTGTCGTAGAACCCTGACTTGGCGGGTGTGACGCCGGCCTAAAATATTGGAAGATATAGTTTTCTGATAAAACTCCAATAACCATCGTTGTTCCGTTACATGTGGGTCCTCCACAAAGTATGAATTTGTTTCTTGGTCAATCAGGTATCCACTAAACCATCTTTTCAATTTTATAAGTTGTACGTTTCGGATATATGTGATGTTATATTTCGCAAAAACAACTTTGATGAGTTCTGTTATGTTCCGACGACTGGTTTTTTTTAATTGGAAAATTGAGTAAAGAAGATGATACTGGTGGGGATCTCATTTTGGTTTTGAAAACCACGTAGAAAAGAAAGAAACGACAAGTGATTATAATGGTCATCTGTTACACTAATACCCTAAATCAAAATTACAAAAAAAAAATTATTATATAGCCCAAATCGTCTCTATGGTACTGGGTAGTGAAAATTCTATTTTAAAAGGTTTAATTATCTATAACAGACAATGCTTTGAGTTTTAAAAATGTTTTTTTTTAGTTTTTTTTTTTTTTTTTTTGTGCTTTTCAAAGTAATACAATAAGTTGTATGAAGTGGGTTGATTAAAAAGAAATAAAATAAACATTTTTGTGTATGAATGAAAAAATGAAAATTCTATTCATGTTTTACAATAATTTCGTTGATAAATAATATATGCAATTAATTTAGATCACCGATTCAAATTCTAAATACGTTTTTTTATCAAATATTAAATGAATATATTAAGTATTATCTTATTAGAATAGATTTATATGAAAAAAAAAAAAATTATCATTCTTATTTCTTATAAAGAAATTGTATTATATGACTAATACTGACTAATAACATGGATAATATACTTATACTTTATGATATCAATATACCTTACATTCATATCTCGTTATTATGATATATATTCATTTATTATCTAGTTTTGTACTTTGCGATATATTAGTTTTTATATATTCAAAAGTAATTATAGCTCTATGATGATAGCAATCGAGTTTTAATTTACCGCTTTGGTTGATGATTATTTTATTCCAAATGCTTAATAGGTTTTGTTAGAAAAAATATCTATCATTATATATTTTGTTGTTTGATTCTTAAGAAACAATGGAATTTTCTAGTACACTGATTGATACAACTTAGAAAATTATGGACTTGTAACATAAAGTTATTGATTTTAGGATTTATATAACAAAAAATATTAGAATTGTTACTTTTTACATTTATCATATAACAACGAAAGTATTTGCTTTGTTTTCTTGGAACTTGTGATCAGTTTGGTTATGAATGTAATTAAATATGATTAATTAACTTTCCATTACATGTCTGTGCATGTGCAAATTTTATTTTGGGTTTAAGAAAAACTTGTGGATGTATGAACATACTATGACTCTTTTATGTTTTAACTATATGCGTTAAGATCAATACTAGTGAGAATGCCTGCGCGTTGCAGCGGGTGTCCCGAATGATTTCATATTCAATTTGTTTGTTCAATTATATACGTATAACTGAAAAAGAGCCACTATAATATGTTATTAGAAAGCTATATGAACAAACCCATAAGTTTCTTAATTGGTTAAATAAGTTATTAATAATTATAGTAAGAGTTTTATGTTGTTGCAACGCTTTATTTGTTTAGTTGTGCAAAGTATGGTACAACAATCTGATTAAAACCACTCATTTTTAATAGATACTTTAAATTACAAATGATGTTTTCACTTGTATACTTATATATGAATGGTCATAATCTTGCTAACCCGGTTAGATTTTTTTTAAATGCTACATTTTTGTCAATTTACTAAAAGTAAAATCAAAGTTATAAAAATTATATAATACATCCCTCACCAAATGACGTGTAGTAAGCAAATATGGCATACACAAAGTGCCGCTAAACCTAAATTAGTAGCACAAAATCAAAATTACACTAAAAGCGTGTGCCACTAAATGGCATTTTTTGGAGTGGTTGTAGTCTAAGTTTGTTAGATGGTACACCGTCATTTTTTTCCACTTTCTACGAGTTAAGCTATACATTTCGGTAACAAATAATTACTTAAAGATTTAATGTCTTTTTTTACCTAGTCACTTAATGATTTAGTCAAAGTGGGAATGCTCGCACGTTGTAGCGGGTATAATTTAAGAAATATCCGGCAAATTCATATATATGTATTAATTTCAAACATAACCGAGTAACAGTGAATTCACAATAACGGCGTCACATACTTTAACTTTACTTCCAGGTTTTCAACGTTAACATATAAACAGAAGACGACGGAGAGACAAAAGAGAGAAGGGCGCCATGACCTCCAGCCGGCATCCTCATCCCGGCTGCCCACTTCGTCGGTCATGATGTGGTGACGGTGCCTACCTACGTCATTCATCGGCTTCTTATTCTTAGGATTCCCATCGTCTTCCTCACAGGAAGGTTCAACCCTCTTTCATCTGCTTCATTTTCTTCCCTTCATACGAAGAGGAACGCCGCCTATTAGGGTTCACTACGAAACTCAACTTTCCTATCAGGTATAATTTTTCCCTTTTTTTGTTATTGCTTGTGTCGTATTCTGTTGTATGGGTTTGATAGTATCGTCAGGAGAATGGAAGAAAGAAAGAAGATTTGGAGAAAATAGGGGTTTCAGAGTTTGATTTTGTTATCTATGGAGCAGATGGAGTGAAATTGGGGTAAAATTTGGGGAATTAGGGTTTCACATTGTAGATTTAGGATGAAATTGACAAGTGAGATTCGATTAGTGTGTTGATTTTACTGATTTTGAGGTTGACTGAAGCTGATTTTGTGGATGAGAGTGACGAATTGTGAGTTCTTTAGTTTAGGCTGGAAGTTTATTAGAAAAAAAAACACAATTGGTTTACTTGTGGGTTGTGACTATCAGACCATGATTATTCTTGTGAGGGGATTTTAAATAATAAGCATGTGTGATTATTTAATGAAGTCATAATAAATAGGCGCCCGTTGTTGCGCTGATCATGTGTTAAACAATGTAAAAAAGATTGTTTTGTTTGTATTTGAAGTTTATACTGAAGTTAAACATTTAGGCTATTTAGTTTAAGCTTATGAGGATTAGACTTCCAACACACCGATGTTGGCCGACTATCATTCATGCAACAATGTAACATGTGTTTCACAATCGCATCCAAGCTCGATTCCGATAAGGAGATCACAGAGCTAATGCCATAAGAAATAGTTGGTTAAGAACCTTACACATCATACTAATGTATGCCCATATCAAAAATAGACATTATGTATTTATGACAGCAAGCATCAAATTAAACACAAGATTATTGGAACTTTGGAATGCAAGTATGTCAAGATTTTCCATACTTTCTTTATAGTTTCGTTATTCTTCAATGCAAAACGTTTGATCAGTTTATGAAACATAATTGTATTAGAGTTAGTTATCTTTGTTGTCATCGGAATCTTTTTTTTTCTTTTTTGCTATTGAGTGTGCTTTCTTCTACTTTGTGGGTGCTAAGTGTTTAGAGTTATCACATGTCAAAGTTTGGTTTGGTTCGTATGAGGCAAGCCAAGATGGGAAAAAGAAATGTGCTGAGCAATAGCTTAAGAATTATTATTCAAATAGCTTTTGTTGGGCAAATCATTTTGTGATAACAGACACAAAAAAAGTATTATTCAAATATATGATTTATTAATTTGCATTTTATTTGCAGTTATTTTGTGATAACATGTATATTTTAATGTTACCCACCCACACCAAACTCTCCTATTTCTGGTTTAACAAAGGTGTTTTCTTCTACTTTGCAGGCCCTAGGTTGCGATTAGCCTTTTAATTGTTCCCCATTCCACCTGGTATTGTTATGGTTTTCACTTATGTTTACCTACATACTAACATTGTATTATGTATGTACCAAAATGAATCCAAGAGAGGCCTTTGGCAAGCGCTCAAGGGTGTTTAGTTCTTATTAAAGTGGTAAATCTTCACATGGTCGTTGTTTGCGTAGGGTATCATGAATGTTAAGAATCAGTGATAGGTAGGGTATCATGAATGTTAAGAATCAATGATAGGTAATTGCTCCGCTTCGTCTCAAGAACAAACCACCCCACTTTCTGTGCTCCTTTACTTTGTAATGATGGTTTAGTGTAAATGATTTTGATGTGCTCTCGAGACTTTTAACATATAAGAAATGTGTAAAATACGATCGCGTGATTTTGGACGTCGACGGGTCGGCTAAACTTTTGTAAAGACAGTGGGTTCCCCCGCAAAGCGAGGGTCAGAAAATTCTAGTTAAAAAAAAACATAAGGAATGTGCATGAACACATATTCATACACATCATGGTGCAAATTAAGGCTTTTAAGCACATGCTAACTTCAAAGCATCAGTCGGTAACTTATGCTTAGCAAAGCGTGTACATGTATTATCCATTCCTAGTAAGCAATGCCAACAATTGGCCATCACCAACTTACATCAATAAACACTTTGAAAGATCTGAGTAAGAACATGTTTGCATCAAAATATTAACCGCTATATTGTTATTATTATATATTTACAATGGAACAAGTGAGAAGGATTGATTATTATTTCGAGTCCCATACAAACACGTTTTTTTCTCCCCGCCCAAGACACCCCAAACAAAAGTGCTCTTTAAGGTGAAAAACTTTACCTTTCTAATCCTAGGCAAGCACCTAAACAAAAAGTGACATCATAAAACATGACCAGTATATCAACATTCAAACTTCCACCAAAATATAAACATACCATTCTTCAATGTATATACGAGCAACATCTTCATCCAAGCAGCCTAAGATACAAAACAGCAAGTAAAAGAATAGAAATAATGAACCTGGAACAATTGATGCTCTAGTAAAAAATTTTTAATTAATACCTAATTATGTCTCGGATTATCATCGCTTATCTCTAGCGGGTCAAATAAGTAATTAGCATTCAAACTTTACTAAAAGGTTGTTGGTATGACAACATACTGTAAATCAAGATTTTCATACAATAACTTCACTCAACATAAATCTCTATGTATGTTGTTCCTAAAGCATAATAGAAATGATATAAAAATAGCGACTACCTTAAATAATTGGGAAATATAGCAGCCGCCCAAAGTGGTCAAGAGTACAGGTAGCCGATAACCGCCTCCTTGTTGGCGAGTTGTTGCCGGAGATTGAAAGATTCCGATTATAGGGCAGAGACACAACTGCAAAGAGCAATGGATGTGATTTTCTGAGCAACGACGAGCTGTTAAAATGGACCGGAAGGTAACTTTGCTAATAGCTCTAGTGGAAGATCAAAGGTGGTGGTCGGTGGTTCCCGAATACGCATCAGAACCTACAATAATGAGTTATTAATAGCATTATGAGTTGTAGTTCTGAAGCGACGCTAGTACATAAAAATGTAAGCAACTGTATCTTATTTAACGCTTTATGGACCCAGCATCCATGAAGTGCCCCACTTAAATGCAGACTATTGGTATTTTCTAAAAAGGGGAAGTGAGGGTTAGTTATGGTGGGAGACAGAACCAGACAATGTGAATGCTGATGTGGCGAGGAGAATAGGTTTGGCTGATTGGAGAGAAGGACGGAAATAGAGGGTCAACTACTAAAAAGGATGCACTGAAGAACTGATGCTCTTGAAGGTACGCTGTAGCACTGTACAACGGAACCAAATTGATTACTGAATTAACTTAAAAGCAGACCTTAATCGAAGACTCTACTCAATACCAAAACATATACATTTAAGAGATGGATCACGAGAGAGAAACGAGACTAATACCTTGAAGTCCCTCTCATCTCTGAGATAAGTGCTCGACTAAGAGATAGAGATATAACCTCAAATCATTTGTTGAAAAGAATAAATTTGGGGCCTTTCTCACATTTGCTTTTAATTTTTTCAGCGATCATAAATTTGTGGTCCATATATTATGAAAAAATAGTGCTTTTTTAATATAAACTGATAATAGATTGCAATTTGCAAATGAAAAAAATAGTAGCTGATAGTTTCATGTGACACCTGAAGATATAATGAAGTATTGAAGGTGGAATGGCCAATTTCCAAATTGATTTTCTTGTAGAAATTGTTGCATTTTCATGGGCGGCTGCATACATATTACAAAAGTATAAACAAATGTCAGTTTTAAACGTGTTGAATCATGTGAAAGAACAACTGGAGATCTGTTTTCATCACTAAATCATACTACAAAAATATAAACCACTTCTAAAGCCATCAAATTATCCACAATGTTCTTGTTTCTGAAATCACCTTCCATAAAAATTCAATCAATCTTAATTGTATGCAACTTTGGTTGAGCTTCACGATACATCTCAATGTACTTTTCTTGATTTATTTGTTCACACAATGGAAAATTGAATTGATGTGGCATAAGTGGGTGTCATTTGTACCTTATTGTTGAGTTCTTTAGATTTTCCTCTTGAACAAACCTTACTGCTGCAAGTTCCACTACAAATGGCACCAAAAAGATGTCCTATCAATTATAAAAAACAACAAAACTATTACTAAATATGAAGCAAAAACAATAAAATGGAAGCATACAGGTTGACAGAAGGGCCCTTTTGTTTTCCAAAGCAAGCAAGATTCCAATTACAATGAAAGTTAAGAGTTGTAACCACAAACCCCATGGCTAAATCTAATAAATCACAAAATCAATTAAATCAAATCAGAATATAAAAAAACAAAAAATAAATAAAAATGTCAGATTTGATCTCCGGTCGCCGACGACGCTTCCTTGTGGTTGTTCTAGAAACAAATTTTCAGCTTATCAACTACCTTCTGAATATCCGAAGTAAAACGTTCTCTCAGAGCAATTTGATGGAATCGAAACTGTGAAGCAGACAAACTACCAGCCAACATATGATAATCTAATTAAAATAAGAGTTTTATAATCAAGTAAGAATCCATGTTCATAAAACAATATGCCTCAAAAGAAGTTAAAACAAATTAAAAACTTTCCATAGAAAAAGAAAACCATTTAATTGAATAATTTGAAACCCTAACTCTGAATGACCTGGTATCTGAAGTGATTATTCTATTCATTAAAATTGATTATCTATATCATCAAATCCCTTATGAATTAGAAAGCAATTTAGGCAAGGATTACAAACCTAGCGATACTAGCAATTGATCTATGAAATTGTCTAAGCTTCAATCCAGAGTCAACCATAAGCTAATAAACACTATCAAATTAAGGACAAAATAAATATCATCGGTGGCCTTTAAGCCTAAATCAAAGTAACTAAAAATACAACATCATACACAACAATTAAAAACCCAAACTACAAAATCAACATTAAAACCTAAATTAAGGATTTAAGGTCACACCATCGTCAATTAATTGAACACAGTTGAATAAAAAGAGTAATCAAAATTCAAAGAGGAGCGAGATGAAAAATTTACAGCTCATTTAGCTAACATTACCATGAATTGAAGCACCACCGTCAAAGTACCTTCCTCTCCACGCCGGTTACAAAGCTCCTTTATAACATCATAACGATAAGAATCAATTAGGGTTAAGGGCAACTGAAGCAACCATGGTTGATTCTGGCATTTAAGATGGTTGGTGAAGGGAAATTAAAGCGATTGGGGAAGATATAAAAGTCCATAAGGGTGAAATCCCTAGACAGCCCCTCAAGCGTCTTAAAAGTTTCATGAATATTCTAATCCAGCCCCTCTCAAATGGCTTGAGTATCTTGTACAAATCGTTTTAAAATGTGTTTGTATGGCAAAATTACGAAAAGGGTAGAAAACCCAGTTCTCTTAATAAAGGTATATAGATATAGATTAGCACATTAAATGAGTTTGTTTATAAGGAAAGTTATATGCATTTGGTTTAACTCAAAAATCAAACATCGTTTTATTTAGGAAAAGTAAAAAAAATTATGTTAACTATGGTTATGGATATGATTGCATTGATATTAACAAATGATTTGTGTAAATTTTTGTTAAGATTTAAGTATGAATACCATATATGTATATGCATCTTAACTCTATTATTCAAGATGTATGATTTTATGGTGTCTTTCATTATATATAAGTTTTTATCCTTTATGGAACAATAATATATTTGAAAGTCAAGTAGTTGATGCTAACAAAATAGTGAATGATATCTCATAATTTATTTGAAAATTATCACCACTGCAATTTTTTATATAAGAACACTATAGTATAAATTGTTTTATTTGATGGTATGTAATAGTGTTGGACACTATATATGTTGGAAAATTAGTTTTATACCATCACTATTGCAGTTTTATGTCTTCGATATACTACTGAATATTTATATCAAGATTATTGGATAAAACAAATAAATAATCGAAGTTTGTTATTTTATTATCACACTCATGGAGTGTAAGTATTTTAGATATAACACTTGGAGTGTTATTTTACTATCAGTTTGAAAATGGTCATAAGTTATAAGATAGATAAAATTATATGACGCATATATACAATTTCTTCTCAATTGATGCTATGTGAAGAGATGATTATTTATGTTGAAAACCGAAAAAAAATCCCATTTATCACACATGAGATATGCTCTTGAAGTAGCAATACCATAAGAGAGTATGAAAAGTTTGAAATGATTTTACATATGAGTGACCGAGTAATGAATAAAAGCTATAAAGCTTGTTTCAGTTCAACTACATTCTCTAAAGTGAATGTGATTTTATATTGGATGGTACAAATGTAACGATCATGGAGAGAATATTATGATGTGATTGATCGTGAGAATTGTAACTACTATAAGTGGCAAATAAAGGGAGTGGTTACATAAGAATAATATAGGAAAAACATTAAAGTGATAACATGATAGATTGAAATGATAAGACATTGCTCTCTTGTATATTATGTCATGTATTGGCATAAGTGCAAATAATACATAGACGATCATAAACTAGAAGTTTATGAATCATAATTATTTAATTAGTTGGCATGATCAGTTAGACCACGCTGAGTCAATGATGACGTGAAAACATAATGAAGAACTGCTAGATTCTTCAAGCTGATAATTAGTATGTAATGTTTGCTCTTAAGAGAATTTATATATTTACCAAATAAAGGAGGGTGTGTAACCCTAAATATTCTGGAAGTGATTAAAAGATACGCATATCCTAACATGATACCATTTAGTGTTTTAAATCGATGCATCGTCTAAATGGTTATCCAATCCACAACCTGAAGTTTGTGTGATTGTGGCTTAGCTAATGTGATAGCAAGCATATTAATCCAGATTAGTATATTTATTTGGTAATAATGAATTTGATTCCCAAGTTATTAACGATCATTGGAATAAGTGCTATTGTTGAGATGATCCCTAAACGTCTACTATTGATTACAAAGCGAATGATCATGAGAGTAGCAAAAGTTCATTTAGGTACATGTAATTTTACATATAGTACCATTAATTCACATCAAGCCAATAAGTAATAGTTCTCCCCATACAGTTGGTCTTTGGTCAGGAACCAAAGATGTCTCATCAAAGATTTTGGTTGTGTGACATATATTGAAACTCATCCACCACACCGCATAAAGATGAGACTTCTAAAAAGTTTGAGAATATGTTGGGTATAAATAATCGTCTATTATTGAATACTTGAAGCCATTAGGGAGAAATTTGTTTATGGCTCATTGTTTTTCACTTTAGTGAATGAATGTTCCCAACATTAGGGGGAGATAACAAGCAGTTGGAAAGTGAAAAGTGGAATGAATTATCATGTCATCTTGATCCTTAGACTATAAACGGTGAACCAAAAGTTCAAAGGATAATTCATTTACCAATATTAAAGAACAAATTACTAGACAAGTTCACTGACCTAAATAGAGTGACTAAGTAAGTCACATAATCAACTGCTTATGCTCCAGTTATATTTGTGTCCCAAGAGGACAACCACATACTTTGCAATAAGCCTATTGCACGCCTAAAGCGTGGTAGACTAGTTGATTCCAATAATAAAATTCCTCGAAAATTGGAGCAAATAATTAAGATGGTCAAGTCGAGGTTATAACAATAAGATCTCCTGAAGAGACAGTAGACATGATGGTTCAAGATGAACCTCAGGTACCTGAAAATAAAGAGATCTCGATAAGTTGTATCATGTCTAAGATATGTATGGAATCGAAATAAAATCTACGTCGTTATACTTTTGTATATAATATAGCGCTTGAAATGACGAAGTGACGAGGATCAAGATTTAAGATCTGCCTATGAATGAAAACATATAAATGATTAGCAAAAATGGAAAGACACAAATAAGGCAGAGTTGAATTCTCTAATAAGATGGAAAGTTTCTGGACCAATAGTTGATACAACTGAAGTTATAAAATATGTTGGATACAAATGGGTCTTTTATGCGAATCATATGAAAATTAAATAAAGTGATATAAGGCAAAATTGGTGGCACAAGTATTTTCGCGAAGACCTATAACTGATTATGAGGAGACGCATTCTCTGGTGGTGGATGTATTGGCTTTCCGATATTTAGTCTGGTAATATAAAGAGAGAATTGATATGTGTCTTATGAAAGTTATGAATCACTGGATACTAAAAGTTTACATGAAAGTCCCTCAAGGATTTAATTTATTAAATAAATGTAAAATAAGTTCTCGAGAACGATATGATCGTTGTATACAGATTCATATTTGAATACGTTGAATATAATTGGAACTCCTGATGAGTATCCTAAAGCATTTAAGTGCTTATAAGGTTAAGTGAAAACATCTTATGGATGTAATTCCTGTGCACCAATAAACATACATAGAATACCTGTACTTGGTGATTATGGTATCTCAATGTACAGTGTATAAACATGGTACAATATGTATTATACAAATGAAGCAAGTGTTCAAGATATCCTTGCATATGATATAGAAATCAATAAGGAGGTTCATGTAACAGAACTACTAAAGAGTGTATGCACATACATTGTTTTTCAAAGTGGAGAGAAGTAAGTGAATGATTGTAAATGTCTGAAGCATTGATTTCAAAACCTCATGAATGTATCTTTATAAACTTAAAAGGATAGTATGGATAAAATAGTTGGATTGAGTGTTGTACAACTCATGAGATATTCTGATAAAGAGCAATATGAGTTTGATAATATCATCCATCTTTATCAAAAGTCCTCTTCTAAAAGTTCAATATAATCGCAGTTTACAGTGATGATGTCTAGGCGCCATCGAGAGAAACTGTCGAGCTTTTAAAGGGAGAATTTTTGAATGACCTTGACACATTGTAATTATTGCTCGACCTACAGTTCGAGTATATGTGTAATCAATCAAACTATATATATTAGAGGTTGACGCGTTTTACCATGGACAAAGTTTATCCTTTAACTATGTTAAAGGTTGTTCAATTACTTGATATATAAAATGGCTATTATAGCTTCATATGAAAGAAATTGAAATTTTTGGTCTAGAGGTACCATCTTTAAGTGCAATTGTGCATTAGTATTTCTTGCTATCTATTCATGATTTTATATATCTTTATTGAATCTACTGATTTGATATAGCATGTGTTAAACGACGAAATATTGAAATGGGAAAACATCTATTTCAATACATCTAAGGTATGTAAGATATGAATTTATATTTTACTAACCTATCAAAACAAGTTTGGTTAGTTTTGTAAATACAGGGAATGTAACAAATCACAGTTGTGGATCTTATGATATTTATTTAAAAGAAGAGGCATTAGAAGGCTCATATGAAGATATACAACATTGCGAACATAAAGAATTGCACATTAAGGGATCAAGCGGCAAATCATTGACTACAAAAACTTTGAGCAAATTTCAAGAAAAATGGGCACTAGTCACTTGAAGAATACATGTTCAAATGAGGGGGAGTATTATACAAGTTGCACTCTTTTTCCCTTCACTAAGTTTTATCCCATTGGGTTTTCTTAGTAAGGTTTTTAATGAGGCAACGTACATGATCTAGAAGTATCAGGGGAGACGATACGTGTTGCACTCTTTTTCCCTTGGCTGAGGTTTTGTCCCACTGGGTTTTCCTGGCAAGGTTTTTAACGAGGCAACATCTCCAAGTGTATCAAGTTGATAACCAAGCGTATTAAAAGTTTATAGATTATTTTCATTTATCACGTGGATAATCAAGGGGGAGTGTTATAAAGAAATTATTTATGATGACTCTCCACGTTCTTAACTCCCGTCTCTTCATGTACTCTTGTATTAATAACATGACCTATATATAGAGGTCCTTTGTATTTGATATCATATGGGGAGGTTCATTTGAGAAGAAAAATAAATTGAGAAGAAAAAGAACAAAGGGTACAATTGTAAAACATTAAATAGTTTTTCTTTCATCTCATTTATTATTATTTTTGACTAATTAATTAGTCATAAAGACTTTCATCCTCCACACTAAAATTTTTGCCTAGACACATCAAAATTTATCCTACACGTTTTTGAAATTTATCCTACACATACCGAAATTTATCCTAAACAACTCGTAATTCATCCTACACACCTCATAATTTATCCTACACTTTAAATTAAAATTTTTCTTCTTTGAAAAAATATTTTTTTTTGAAAATAAGTTACAAATTTAATTTAGTTAGCTATTAAAAAGGAAGACTAATAATTAATGATCTATCTAATTTTACCAATATACCCTTACACCCATATTAAATACAAAAATTAAATGAAGTAAAATTAAGTATTCTTATTGGTTAAAGTTTGTTCTTTTTTATTCTTACAAAAAAATTCTTCTCATTTGAACCCTCCACTGATATCATATACTCAAGATCAATAAGAATGATCTCATTCTCCGTATTTCTTTCTCTACATGATCTATGTTCTTATGTTTATTGTGTATATTGATTGTTAATAGACCGATGTTTTAAAACAGTAATTATATTATAAATATATTGTTTTTAGTATAAAACATATTAGTTAGTAGGTTTTTGTATTTAGTAGGTTACGGTGAAAATGAGCTTAGAAAATGAATTTATATAATGTTAATTTAAAAGATTTCAAAGCATTGTTGGTTGTACCTTGTGCTTTGTTGCTTTTACTTGCTTTGGGTGTTTGTTTGTCTTGTGTTTTTGTTTGTACATTTTGGGTCGGTGAGGGATTTAAAAGTTTGCCCCCACACTGTTTCTTATCATTTACCCGTGCTCTCTCTCTCTCTCTCTCTCTACACGGCTCTCTCTCTCTCTCTCTGTTCTACACTATGGCTACTTGAGTTGACTTTCTCCGGCGACTTTCCAGCTACTTTAAGTAAGTGCTTTGTTTGTCTGTTTACGTATGTTGTTCGATCGACTTGCGTATTGGGTCTTATTGTTTGAACGGTATCTTTTAGTGGGTTTGTGTTACTTATGTACGTCATCTGGCCAACGTCGGTGAGTATTTGTTTCCAATATCGGCGTATGTTGTTTGATCATCGTTGCTTTTGTGTATACGTCTTTCTGACTTTTGGTTTGTTGGGTTTGTTTCTTATTGATGTTATCAGAGCTTTTACGTCACGACATGCTTATTG
>JARYGA010013189.1:0-85438 GCA_030545235.1 Helianthus tuberosus | reverse complement strand
AGTGGTGTTAAATCTAAGATTTTGGATTGTAGATTGAAGAACGGTGAAGTATAAAGTGTCATTTGGGGTGAAAACAATGTTTGATAAGTTCGCTGAAGTAGTGCGAGAAATGCAGTTAAGAAATTTATCGGAGCTTTTTGAATCTACGAATCGAAGTGAAATACTTAGAAAAAATAATGCAAGTGCATACTTAAAGAAAATGCACCCCATTGTTTATGTTTTATAGTTCTTCCATAATCCTTCCTTATTTATAGTTCATCTTTACAATCATATCGATGCGGATGTATTAGACTATGGGGGGGGGGGGGGGGGGTATGGGGCGGTAGTTGGGGCGTGGGTTAGGTACAAACGCCCAAGTCACCACCCCGGGTGGGCTTGGGTTTCGGCGTGGCCCCTTGGGCGGGGGTTTCAGCCCGGGCATTGGGCGTGCCTAGCGGTCTTCCGTGGCCGGCTCTCATTGGCTGGGTTGGCTAGGCTAGGTTGCTAGGCTTTTTTTTTTTATTTTGTGTGTATTTTTATAATAATTGAAAAAAAAATTATAACACGTGGCCAACCCACGCGGGCTAGCCACGCCCCGCCATACCAACCCAACATGCAACTGACCAGCGGTGCCCCTCGAAGTCCACGTGTCAACCCATGCCCCAAACCCCTGCCCCACCATAATCCATGGTATTAAGTGTCGTAGAATAGTATACATCATCTCTATATATCACCTCAAATACTATTTCTAAATCTAAAACATTATTCACCATGTGACTTAGAACTCTAAATCTAAAACATTGTTCATCATGTGACTTGAACTTTTAACTACCTGAGGTGCGACACTTTTCCTACACACATTGATGTCACTCGGGTAGTGGCGGACCTATAATTTTTTTCCATTGGGGTTCATTTTTTTGGTGTTCAAAATTTTCATAACAAAACGTTAAAATTTTCAGGTCGGGTCAGAGCGAGGTTTGAATTAGATTTAAAACAAATAGAAAAAAAGGCAATACAAGAATTTAACTAATGATCAATTTTTCTTAAAGAGATGATTTACCACTACACCAGCTTTCCTTTTCTTTCTATGGTGTCCACCTAATTATATTTATGATATCCTTATAAAAATTAATATACCGAATCTACTAATTTTTAAAAAAATACTATCCCGACCTGCTCTATGTGGGTCCGACCCTGCACTCGGCACATGCGCTTTGGTTATTCAAGAGTTGATTAGCTTATATCTGAGTATATTGGATAAATGGAAATGGTCAAGAAATCTATTATATATAATAAATGAAAGTGATTTGGGCCACGTGTCAGTAGATGAGGGCTACATTTTTTCCCTTTTCCCGCCCAACAGTACCCTTCCCTTCTTTTATCTATCTCATCTCTCATTTATCTCATATCTCATTTAGGGCTTACCCTCTTTCTCTGTTGCTCTCCTCTATGAAGATGTTCAGATCAACGCTCCGACTAAAGGTTAGATTATCAATATGTGCTAATCTTTGTTTTTATTGCTCACTCATTTGATCTTGATGCGTTTTTACCTAGGGTTGTGCTTCGGCTAGGGTTCCGCTGGGAACTTGATGACGGAGATGATCGGAGGTTGTCGGCTCTGCGGCCTGCAGTTCTCTTGGTTAATTTTTTGTCAGGTTTGTTGTTCAATTTTGATGTTCACTTATCTAATTTTTATTTTATTTTATTTTTAGACTTCTATACGATTTTGAGGTCGATTGAATGGTTATGTTGTAATGGATTTGAGGTTTATGGTTAGTTATAAATATATTTTTTCATTTTTCCATCTTGAATTTTAGGTTAGGGTTTGTTTTATTTTTGTACTTCTATATGATTTTAAGGTCGATTGATTGGTTACTTGCTATTGTTGTTTGCTGTTGTTGGTTAATTAGGCTGCTGACATCACCGACCGACTCCAACGAGATCGAAAGGTTGTAGGACTATGACGACCAAATCAAAGATTCGAAGGACAAATATCAGGTCTTTGGTTAATTTTTGGTCAGGTTTCCTGTTCAGTTTTGATGTTCACTTATCTAATTTTCATTTTATTTTTAGGCTTCTATATGATTTTAAGGTTGTTTGATTGGTCACTTGCTATTGTTGTTTGTTGTTGTTTGCTATTGTTGTCAAGTAAGGTAAAAATGATCATTCTAATTACCTGAATATTGCGTATGATATCCTTTTAATTTTAATCGCCTAAGAAGTTTTTTGGTTTGTTTCTTTGTTCTTTGTTTATTTGTTAGATGTACACATTCTACGGAATGTAGTTAAGAGCCGCACATAAATCAGGTAATTGTTATTCTTTTGCTAATTGTTAATACACTTTGTAGTCGGTTCTTCTTCTTCTTCGTTATTTCATATAATATAATGATTTGTTATACAACTACCTGATTTCATATTTCATTATGATTTGTATGCTTTTACGGTTTGATTTTATATTGTTCATCACATTAATGGTGAGAACTCAAGAATATTGGATGGTTTAATTAGTTTTATTTTGTGTATTTTTGGATGATTTCATCCATTTCTTTAGATAGTTCATGATTGAAGATGCAGCTGAAGCTATCATTTGAGTGAAATGAAATTTGATTTATCAGAAGATGCAGTTGAAGGTATCTTAAATAAGGTAATGATTGCATTACATCCCCGTTGAAAAATATAATTGATAAATTTAGGGAAAGTGAGGTTGAAAGATGATAACCCAACAGTGGAGATCTCATTCTACAGCTTCGATAAATTGAGCGGTATTCTCATGTAATTCTTCCTAGATGCTTCCAATGAAGCATCACTTTGGACATCTGTTGTCTTCAAACATCTATTATCTATTTTCTATTCTATCTATTATATATAATAAATGAAAGTTATTTGGGCCAAATAACTTTCATTTATTATATATAATAGATAGAATAAATAATAGATAATAGATGTTTGAAGAACAACAGATGTCCAAAGTGCTGCTTCTTTGGAAGCATCCAGGAAATATTATTTAAGAATACCCTTGAATTTATTGAAGCTGTAGAATGAGATCCTCTACTGTTGGGTTATCATCTTTCAACCTCACTTTCCCTAAATTAATCAATTCTATTTTTCAACAGGGATGTAATGAAATTATTCCTCTCAATTAAATAGACCGACCCTTGCTTCCTCTCAAAGTGTTATGGAATGGTTATAACAACTGATCATGCTAAGGACTGTTATAACTAACCCCTGCTCCTTATAAAGACTGATGGACTTAAGGACTGATGAGGCCTATCCACTGTTGAAGACAAATCCCTGTTAAAGTTGCATGTGCTAAGGACTGTTATAACTAACCACTGCTCCTTATATAATCATCGTTCCGGTATCATTGTTCCAACATCGTCGTTTCAATGAAGCTTCCCATCACACATCAACCTTTCAATATCGATGTTGCAGTATAATTGTTGCAACATCGTGAAAAGTTGCATGTGCTACCTTCTTTGATGGGAGAGTTTCAGCTTGAATGGACGATATGTATCTTTCCCTCAAATCTCTTCTTCTCAATACTTGGCATTTGTTCATAAAGGATAAGAGAAAACTGAACCTCTCTCTCACCCACTTTCAGAAAATTTTTGGTGATATGTGGTTTGCCTTGATCATGGTATGTGTTTTTGTTTTTGATTTTTACTAAAGTTTTGTTATCTGAGTTGTGACTAAATGATGATTATGAATGATCTGCTGCAGATGATGATGATGATTGTTCTACGGTTGTTTCCAGTATCATTGTTCCAACATCGTTTAAAGTATGTGTTTTTTGCTACTTCAAGTTTCAAATTTTGAGTTTTTAATTTTGAAGTGATATACTCTAATTCTCGCTTTATATTTCAGTCTAATCACAGTTGTTTGAAATTGATACAATCTGCTGCGGGTTATTATAGGTTTGTATTAAAAGAAGCATAAAGTTAAATTAAACACAAAGAAAGATTTTTATATGTACATTTAAAATAATTTTTGCTTATGACTAAATGATGATTATATATGACTTTGGGCAGATGATGATGATGTAGAAGCCGCAGCAGTTCCTACTAAATGCAAGAAAGGATCTACTACTGCTGTGAGATAAGATTTTATCTTACTAGAGTAATGGTCTTTCCTGCCTTTTTTGTATTAAAAGAAGCATAAAGTTTGGTTTAAAGCAGCTCTTTATGAACAAAGTTAAGGATTAAGTATATGAGGACAGGGCAATTCTTTAACAGCTGAAGAAGTGTTTTCATGTACTGCTTCTTGGTCTGTTCACGAGAGATCAGGTTTCTATAAATCCTGATGTTGATGCATTGAGTACTTCCGTGGAATTCATGGCGATTGTCGAAGATATACATTGATGGAGTTTAAAGCTAAAACCACTAAATTTTAAGCTAAAAGCACTAAGTTTTTGCTGTTAGGTTCGTAAATTTCGGATTATTGTAGATGATGATGTTGTGTTTATCAGATAATAGATTGCTTTGCCCGATTAGATTATGTGTTAAATTATAAGTCATTGTTTCATTTTCTTGAATTCTATGTAATTTTGTAAAGAAGTACAATAACAAACAGTGGTTTGAACATCTGTTTGCATTTTGGTCAATAGTTAATGGAAACCCATATTAGGTTGAACCGTGTTTTGAAGAGGAAAACAGTGTGAGAAGACAGTAGATCTTATTAAGTTAAACAACTGTTTAGGCTTAAACAGATGTTTGGCCTTTAACAGATGTTTGGCCTTTTATATCAGAGGTTTGGACTTAAACAGTTATTTGACCTTAAACAGATGTTTGGCTGTAAACAGATGTTTGACCTTAAACAGATGTTTGGCCTTAAACAGATGTTTGGCCCACTACTAGAAAAGAGGGTTTTTGTCATGAAACTTTTGGTCACAAAACGATAGCAATTTCCTTGTTGTCACCATTTTGCCACCGAAAACTTGGTGACAAAAACACCCGTGTCAATTGCCCTAATGCCACCAAATAGCCACCATTTTTATATTTTGCTACCAGATTTTTGCCACAACACAAATGGTCTTAAACCAAACATCTGTTTAAGGTCAACATCTATTTGACTATTGATCAACATTTGATTGACTTTTGGTCAACATCTGTTTGAAGTTTGGTCAACATCTTATTTTGTAAAGAAGTAAAAAAAACAAACATTTTTACAAAATCCCAAATCACCCTATCATCTAAGTGCATTGAAGTAAAAGTGGAAATGATATTATTCATGTGGTCCTGTTGTGCTTTTGTTTGACCTCTAATATGGGTTCATGATCTAATCCGGTGATTTTAAGACATTTTTGTTGAATCGAATGAGATGGTTGATGTAATGTGGTCGTATTAATAACAAATATTAATTAATATAACTAAGTTTCCCGAGCCCGGGAAGCAATCCCGGGTAAAAACCTAGTGGCTTATATATAAAATAGTACGGAAATATATGTCGTAACGAGCTATACCTTTGGCAAACTACGATATTTTTAATTTTATTTTTAAATAAATTATTAAAATTAATATTTTATTTTATTTTTAAGGAATTATTATATTTTTAAATTTTAATGTGCAGCAACCACCAAAAACACGGAGGCTTTTATAACCAAGCTTGTAAAGAATTTTTCAAATTAATGCAACGCGAACCATATCGATTTGTCCATTCCATTAGTTCAAAATTTATAGAGATGAACGTTAATTGGTTTGTTTGTGGGTATATATCAACATACATGGAACACTCGTAAAAGTGACGAAGATGATGCAACTGTTTTGTCGTTGGCTGTTGTGAAATACATCAAGAAACATGTGTCGTGTAATTACATGAGGCGGTATGAAATATTGAGAAAATCGAGAAGTGGAAGGTGGTGCCTAATGAGGTTTCAGAAGCGAAAAGTTCTAAAACAAGTGTGTCGGGAGTTATAGTGCGGGTGATTCGGATGCACGTTGTGTTATCAATATAAATGATGACCCTGAGTTCGAAGATGAAGCTCCAAATCCTGAATCAGAGCGGCCAACTAGAAGGGATCGTGCTTAAAAAGCAGCTGCTGAGAAGGCTTCGGGTTCAAAGGTAACGAGCTCGAGTGATGCATCTAAACTTGATAAAATTTTAGAAAAATTCAATCATTTAATGGGAGTGCAAGAGGAGATGTACAAAAAGAAAGAGAAAGAGAAAGAAAAGGAAGAAGCGGCGGTGAGGGAAATTGAGAGGCTTGAGTTTGATAAGAAACGACTCGAATTTAATCTATAAAATCAAGAAGCCGAAGAGTTCCGACTCATGAGAACCTTCATCGAAAGCATACCTAAAAAAGACTGCGCGGTTCTCTCAATAATGAAGGACAAAATCACGAAGAAATTGCTAGGAGGAAATGGAAGTGAGCTTTACTTTTTTTTTAGAGTAAACTGCTAAATTCGTCCCTGAGGTTTGACTCAAATTGCTAGATCAGTCCAAAATCAAGTTTTGTTGCTAAAACAGTCCCTGAGCCTAGTTTCTGTTGCTATTTCAGTCCAATAAATTAACACCGTTAGAACCTCTGTTAATGAATGGGTAAAACTGCTAAATTCGTCCCTGAGGTTTGATTCAAGTTGCTAGATCAGTCCAAAATCAAGTTTTTTGAATTTGTTAATTATAAACTTATTTAGGTATATAATTTTTCTAGACTTGCATTAATTTTTTGAATTTGTTAATTATAAACTTATTTAGATTATAAACTTATTTAGGTATATAATTTGCAAGTCTAGAAAAATTATTTGTTAGTTATTTTGATTATTATTATTATTATTATTATTATTATTATTATTATTATTATTATCATTAAATGTTTACTAATTATATACTTAAGTATTTAAATAAGATAATACTTACTTAAGTGGTTTCATATTTAATAATATTATCATTCAGGTGAGGTCAGACAACATGTCGTGTCAAACCAATGTTTAAGACAGGTCAAATAAAATTGCGTTCTCCAAAAGAGCTACATTCTGTTTATATTTTTATAACTAAACACAAATTTAAATTATATATTTAGGGTAGACTTGTAATTTATCTTAAATTTTAAGACATTTAAGAAAATATATAATGCATTTGGTACAAGTATTGATGCATTAAGAACCTGTCATTTACCATTTTTTTTCTCTTGTGATATTAATGATTTATTCAACGAACATAAATATAACTGGACCCGCCTTAAACTGTATTTGGGTATTATTATTGTTATAACTTTGTAAATATTTAGTAGTTATATATGTAAGTATCTAAATAAGATCACACTTAATCTAAATAGTATTGAGTTATAATTAACAAATTATATACCTAAATAAGTTTATAATCTAAATAAGTTTATAATTAACAAATTCAAAAAATTAATGCAAGTCTAGAAAAATTATATACCTAAATAAGTTTATAATTAACAAATTCAAAAACTTGATTTTGGACTGATCTAGCAACTTGAATCAAACCTCAGGGACGAATTTAGCAGTTTTACCCATTCATTAACTGAGGTTCTAACGGTGTTAATTTATTGGACTGAAATAGCAACAGAAACTAGGCTCAAGGACTGTTTTAGCAACAAAACTTGAATTTGGACTGATCTAGCAATTTGAGTCAAACCTCAGGGACGAATTTAGCAGTTTACTCTTTTTTTTAATTATGCTTATTAAAGTTATGATTTTTTTAATTATGTTTTTTAGGCTATGTTATTTATATTTTAATTAATGAAAACTTTTTATATTTTTAAGAATTTTGGTATTAAAAAATAAAAATAAAAAAATAGAAGGAAAGGTGATGTGAACAATTTTAAGGGATGTGATAAGGCTATCTTCATTGGTGACCTAATGTTAGGTTGGTCATCAATAAGAAAAAAGTTTGAGTAATTAAAAAAATTAAAAAAGTAATTTATACCAACCAAAGTTGACAACTAGGTTGGTGGAGCAACCTTGGTTGCAACCTAAACTAATACCATCAAGAATATACTTAATCAAATAACTTATAATATTTGAACTTTAAAGAAAAACTAAATACACGGTATTTCTTAATTTTTTTTTGTGAACATCCCGATATAAATTTTTTTAAACCGAGTTCGTTCAAAAACATGTATATTTAGGTTGGGATGGGTTGTAAATCTGTGTTAAAAATTGAGTAGGATTGGTGGAAACCAGAGATATTATTTTTTTAATAAAAGGTTGGGTTGGTTGGGTCAACAATACCAATAAAGATAGTCTAAGGTGGAAGGAAAGGTGATGTGACTCTATGTAGACTTGGAGGAAAGGAAAACAACACCAAAAGTCTTAATCCGTAGTCCTGAATAGTTACTTGAACAATTTTACCAAACTTACCTTACTTTATTAGATATGTTTTAGTTTGAAACGCAAGAATCATGGACTTTATTAATTCACATGTTTTTTTTTTATGTGGGTGTTTAATTTGTTTTTATTTCGATTTATATTTATTATTGTAATGAAAATGAGTTTTCTGTGGTCATTTGTAATACAAAAAGGGTAATCTTATTTTGTGTTCGTTATTATGATGTACATCAATGCCAAAGAGTTTACAAAATTAAGCACATATACCTTTAGTGTATGGATACGACAAAGAAAAAACGTGTGATATCTATTCGTATCAATATATAAAATAGAGTTAAATGTCTGGCGGTCCCTGTGGTTCTCAAATATTGCAGACTTTGTCCGAGTGGTTTAATAATTACACATTTAGTCTCAGTGTTTGTAATTTTTGCACTCGTGTGATCCTTATCACTAACCTAAGTTAAGTTATCCAGTTAAATTTGTAGTAAATTAGAGTTAAATGGCATTTTAGTCCCTGTGATTTAGTCAGTTTTGCCAATTTAGTCCAAAGATTTCATTTATAGCCTATGGGTCCAAAAAGTTTTCAACGTTGCCATTTTAGTTCAACAGAATAACTCCATCCATTTTTTAACGTTAACTTGAAGGATATTTTTGTCGTTTTAGTTATTTTTATGTCTTGTATTATAAAATGAATAAAGAAACAAATTAAATTTATTATTTTTATGTCTTAATGATAAAATGAATAAAAAAATTAAATTAAATATATACACACACATCTATACTATATAATAAAAGAAACCTGATTTTGGATACGTGTAATTCATTGAAGATGTCTACATTTGTAATTTCCTACCTTTTCATACTTAATATTATTATTTACCAAATTGACACTTTTTTATTTAGTTTACCCTTTATCTCTTATTTTATGAAAAAAAAATATTGATTATTCTATCTCTTATTTTCATATTGCATTTTTTTTAAATTTAGTTTGTACTAATCTTTTTCGTTCAAATGGGACAAAAGTAAAATTATTGGGTTTCACATTTGTAATTAGTTATTTTTTTATTAAGATACTATCGTTCTATTTGCTCATGTTCAAAATGATCAGAAAAAAAAAACTCAGTTATTTTTGTTTCTAGGAAATCATAATCCTTTTATTTGATTCAATCATTCTAGAAGTTTTAAAACTAAAATATAATCTATCATAATCAAATTCACATTTCAAAACCTTCAAAATTCAACCATTCAATAATCACAATTACTCACACGTATAAGCCCATATATAATCTAACCTACTTTTAATAAAGGATTCCAATTAATTCTACATAAAATTCATAAAGACTTTTTGTTATACACTTAATTTCATATATAATCTAATCTAACTTTTAATAATGTATATATGTGTGGACGCTCGGAGGGCAAAAGTGAAATTGCACTAATTTTAACGTTATTTCACTAAGTTTGTGAAAATAACGTTAAAAGCGACGGACGGTTAATCATGCATCATCATCATGTGGTGGCGTTGATAGCAGAAAGACAAAAGGGAACATGCACTAATCGGTCTTTGTCTCGATTGCTGAGTGTTATGTACCTTATGTCCAAAGCTTGATGCAAAACTACTATTGAGTCAGGGGTCTTACTGAAACAGCCTCTACATCTTACTCTCCTCAGACCCTATTTTAGCTTTGTTATTTATGAGATTTACTGAGTATGATGATGATGATGATTTAGTATATATAATTAGATTTATTCAACCCGTATAATACACAGGGTTTATAAAGATATAATTTTTTTCTATTATTTAGTTTATAAAATTACATTTATCCAACCCGTGTAATATACAAGGTTACAAAATTACATTTATTTAACCCGTGTAATATCCAGTGTTTTTAAAGATATAACTTTTTTTATTATTTAGTATATATAATTAGATTTATTCAACCCGTACAATACACGGGTTTTGATTATTTGGTATATAAAATTACATTTATTCAGTACAATACATGAGGTTCTTAGAGATATAATTTTTTTATTATTTAATATATAAAATTACATTTGTTCAACCCGTGTAATAAACGAGATTTTTAAAGAATAATTGTTTTAATTTAGTATATAAAATTACATTTATTCAAACCGTGTAATACACGGGGTTCTAACCTAGTATAACATATACTCACACACACTGTCTTCCAGATCTCTCTCTACGGCAACCATTAGCCACCGAGCACAACCACCTGCCTCACCAACTACCACCATCTCCACCACCACAACCATCACCACCACCCGACCACCACAACCCGACCAAATCCACCACCACATAACACTTACCGCTCTCTATATATGTCTCTCTCTCTCTCTCTCTCTCTCTCTCTCTCTCTCTCTCTGCCGCTTCAAAACCCTGAATTTCCCTTTTCTAAGTTGTGGGTATGGATCGATCTGGTAGTAGCACCATTGGGCCTTCATATCCCCTATCAAGTGAGCTAATTTATATCCCTTTAGATTAACAATCATCTTCTTGTTAGGGCTTTATTCATCATAATTATTGCTTGTTATTGATTGGTCAGTATAAATGCAGTCAGTGAATTGTATATTTGTATTTAACTTTGATTTGAAGTGTAATGGCATGAGATCTTGAAGAATGAAGAACACTCATGTAGGGTTGCAGAGGTTGTGTTTGTGTTTGACTTTTGGGTGTCACGTGGGTTGGGTTTTAAGTTTTGTGTTAATTGATTTGGGTAGTTTGAATTATGTAAGTATTGCAGATCAGAAGCTTGATAGATGTGTTTCAGATGTAAATCTAGATTTATGGGAATTATTTATGATAGTGAGGAGTGAGTGGTTTATAATCATCTGTAGCTCATATGTGCATAAGGTTATAATTTTTTTTGTTATATGTGTGTGTATATATATATATATTTAATCTAATTTGATTATTTATTTTATTAATAAGACATAAAAATAATTAAAAAGACAAAAATGTCCTTCAAGTTAACTTTAAAAAGATGGATGGAGTTAGTCTATTGGACTAAAATGGCAACGCTGGAAACTTTTTGGACCCACATGCTATAAATGAAACCTTTAGACAAAACTGACAAAACTGACCAAACCACAAAGACTAAAATCACATTTAACTCATTAAATTACCAAAGTACCCTTACTTATTAATAAAAACAAGAGTTAAATGCCCTGATAGTCCCTGTGGTTTAGCCCTTTTTCACCTTTAGTCCATAACTTTCTAAAATTACAGCTATAGTCCCCAACTTTTTAATTTTCATTCCTGGATAGTCCCTAAGCCTAACATCAGTTAGTTTTTGGTGTTAAGTGGATGTGAAATGACCTAAATACCCTTACTTGTTAAATTAATAATTAAAGAGTTAAAAGAAATACAAATAATACTTAAAAATGATGTGGGACCTACCACCTACCCCACCCTCATCATATTCTCCAATCTTTACCACCTTCACCTTCCACCACCATCACTACTATCTCACCCCACCGGAAAAATAACAAGCCCACATCACCTGAAGTGTTGATCCCGGTGCAGCGCCTTGGCTTCTTTGGTAGAGAGACGGAGGTTAGATAGGCACCGGTTATGCCGGTCGGTTAGGTCTTGAATCAATTCATTCAGTAAATCGATTACGAATTCATTCTTATGCAAATCAATCCGAACAAAAGCACATACAAATTGTCAATGAATCAGTGTTTCAGTAAATTGCTTTCAAATTCCATCTTACGCAAATCAACATGAACTAAATCACACACCACAGATTATCAACGAATCGATATTTCAATAAATTGCTTTCAGATTCCTCTATACGTACATCAACACGAACTGAATCACATACAGATTATCAACTAATCAATATTTCAGTATATTGCTTTCAAATTCCTTTTTTTACGCAAGTCAACATGAACTAAAACACATACATATTATCAACAAATCTCAATTTGTAACGCCCTAAATAGATTTTAACCTAAGATTCGCAGCGAAAAAATACATACCTAAAATTACTTTCATGATATTCTTTCTTTCACTTAAATACATTAATCCCATTTGTAAATTAACCAAAAACTGACAAACTTATATCAAATTAAATGACCACATACACACACACGTACAATCCATGTCTTGACTCGATCTTCAACCGCGTACACTTCTTAAAGAAACATCCATAAACCTGTACAACCTGCAATCACCACAACCAATTACTTCATTAGCAACCGATGACATAATACATATACTTTAAAACGTGCATAATCAAGCATCAACATCTTTTATTCTCGTTCATATAAGTCCCTTCGAACCCTCTCGTCTGACTTCCATACTTAACCTTCATTCTTCATTATTAGTATACCTGCACTGCCAATTCATTCTTAACAGAAAACAATCAATATCATTAGACTTATCTCATATGTGTAATTTACTAATTTCCAATTCATGCATAAATACCTAACCAATCATACCCCCTTCATTTACAACTTACATCTTACCCACATGTATAATTACTTATTTCATCTTTGTGCATAACACTAACATGTATATTCCCTTCATTACCCATACTTAACAAAAATTTCTTTTCTATCCATTTTCGACTCTTTTTCCGTAAACTTACCTTATTACTTCCATTGTTTAATACTTTCTCACATAAATCAAAATAATCATCATACTACAGTACATTTTACATCTAAAGTGTAAGTCCGAGATTTACTTACCTTACGCGTCCGTATTTGTATTCGCTTACTTGAGTCTTCTTGTCCCGTTAGCCTTCCACGCTCCCATCCATCTTGACATGATTCCTATACTTTCATGCCATTACATTTACATCCTTATTAGCATACATGATTATTCATATGAACGATCATATCAAGTTCATATCTCACATATGTATTTCATTAGCCGATTCAAACAAGCATATAGCATACTCAACATCATCATAACACAACCTTCACCTATTATAGTCATTTAGACATTTCATCAAACACGTGGTGTGTGTACTACTTCCTAGGCACCATGTACAACTAGTTTATGCATAATCTTCCTAGTTCATTCATATTTCATCAAATCTTCTTACTAATCAACAAGTATCATTAACACATAAACATCAAACATAGCATCATCATATTTCTCCTAATTCATCTAACAAGAATTCATCATACCTAGATAATACATCAATCTTTCCACAAGACTTAGACATAGGGGGTGATTCTAGTTATCATCTTCACCATAACAAACGGGTTTTACCTCTAATCATCAAATTAACACAAACCATACGTAACCCATGTTCTATACGAGGATTCTAACCCTTGTACATGGTTAATTTCATATTAACTCACGGATTAGAACATAACCCACTTCACCGATGATCACAAATCTTAGATTTAAGACATACCTTATGATCCCCTCGTGATGGTGATCATTTATCCATGCTCGGTTATGATTTTAAGCGTCATCTTGCCCTTCAATTTGAGCATAATGATGGAATTAGGGTTTGAGGCTCCTTGGGAGCCTCCTGCTCGTTGATGAACACACACACACACGATGTGTGTCTATGTGTGTGTGTTGTTTACTTTTAATAAAACAACTTTCAAGTTGTTCACTTTGGTCCCTCATGTTTCGTTTTAATTAAATAAGGCTACAACCCTTCGTTTAATACCAACGATACTAATATTCAACTAGGTTAATCATTCCTAGTTAATATTCATTTACGGGTTCACTTTTACCCCTAACGGTATTTTTACCCGTTCCTTTATATTAACCGGGTTTAAATTACCAGACCCATTTTTGGGGTGTTACACAATTTTCAAAAATAAGTTACGAAATACCATTGCAAAACCTAACATATCAGATATGGAGTTTTCTAACTAAAAACAAGCAATAAATGATCTAAGTACAGGCATTAACAATCTCTAGCGATGAATATACCGATTCAAACATAGAAAATTAACACCAAACAACTCAGAGAATCAAACAGATGAATATACGTCAAAATTCAAATCATAAGTGAGAATTAAAGCGAATAAACTCATACCTGAAACGAAAACAGTGATTCTACTGTACAATTGTTGCTTGATCCGTGATTGATGAATTAAACATATGAATATCGCAATTATCCGCCTGATCATCTTCTCCAATATTTACCGGCGATCAACAACTTAAGGTGATGTGGACTTTTTATTTTTCCAGCGGGGTGAGATGGTTGTGGTGGTGGTGGAAGGTGGAGGTGGTAAAGATTAGAGAAGATGATGAGGGTGGGGTGGGTGGTGGGTCCCACGTCATTTTGAAGTATTATTTATATTTCTTTTAACTTTTTAATTATTAATTTAACAAGTAAGGGTATTTAGGTCCTTTCACATCCACTTAACACCAAAAACTAACTGATGTTAGGCTTAGGAACTATCCGGGGACAAAAATTGAAAAGTTAGGGACTATAGCTGTAATTTTAGAAAGTTAGAGACTAAAGGTGAAAAAGGCCAAACCACAGGGACTATCCGGGAATTTAACTCTAAAAACAATAAGTAGAAAATAGTTTAATTAAAACAAATATCTTTGTGGATCTCACCCCCACTTCTTCCCTAAATTACCATCATCACTACCACCCTGATATATCTATCTCTCTATACACAGATATCTCTATCTCTTCTCAAACAAGCACCACCACTATTGAACACCTACCACCACCACACCTCCACCACCGAACACCCACTATGACCACTACACGCGCCCGGAGACTTCTGAAAAACCTATGCAACACCATAACCGCCTTCTTCCGAACCGCCTCTTTCGCATGACCCAACAACTCCTCCACCTGCTGAACCACCGCCGGTATCGTCTCCTCATCAAACAACTTACAACACGCATTCAACGCAGCACACACCACCAAATATTATCCGATTTCAAATCCTTCTGAATCGTATTCACAATCAAAATAATCAAATCTGATCCTCATTTAAAAACAGAGTAACCACCAAATACCCAGTTCGGGGTGTCGGGATGTCGGGATGTACTCTTTCATCTTGCGTTTGGGGGTGTCGGGATCGTTGATGTGATCTTCTTCGGATTTGGATCGGGCTTCGCCGATTTATTCGACGAGATCAAGGAACTCTTTGGACTGGCTGAAGTTGCTGCCATGGGAGCCCAGTGCGAGCTCCCGACTGATGGTTTTCGACTGCCCCATATTGATTTGGAGTGTGAATGGGGGTTATGGGATTGGGGTGTGGTGATAGAAGGTAGATTAGGAAGTTTAGTAGGTGCTTGTAGTGGTGGTAATGGGTGTTCGGTGGTGGAGGTGTGGTGGTGGTAGGTGTTCGGTGGTGCTTGTTTGAGAAGAGAGAGAGGGAAAGAGAGAGAGAGAGAGAGAGATCTGGGTATATAGAGAGAGAGAGTTATATATAAAGGATGGTAGTGATGATGGTGATTTGGGAAAGAAGTGGGGGTGGGAGCCACAAAGATATTTGTTTAAATTAAACTATTTTCTATTTATTGTTTTTATTAATAAGTAAGGGTACTTTGGTAATTTAATACAAACTTAACTGGATAACGTAACTTAGGTTAGTGATAAGGACCACACGAGTGCAAAAATTACAAACACTAGGACCAAATGTATAATTATTAAACCATTGAGACCAATCTGCAATATTTGCAAACCAAATGGACCAACCAGGCATTTAACTCTATCAAATAATGAGAAAGACCCTTCATGTTGTTTATGAAAATCGTACAATAATTTACAATTTTGTAAAGAAAATGAGTTTTCTGTGGTCATTTAGAATAAAAAGCGTAATCTCATTTTGTATTTGTTATTATGATATACATGAATGCCAACAAGTTCAAAAAATTAAACACATACACCTTTACTGTATTCTGATAGGTCAAAGAAAAAAAGGTGTGATATCTATTCGTATCAATAAATAAAATGTAAATTACCATTTTGGCCCCTACTGTTATATTTCATTTACATTTTTAGCCCAAAAAAGAATTTTTTATCATCTGAGCCCCATAAAACGTCTTTTTTTCTAACCCTTTTGGCCCCTAACACTAACCTCATCCATTAAATGTTAGGGGCCAAAAGGGTTAAAAAAAGACGGTAGGGGCCAAAAGGGTTAGGAAAAAAGATGTTGGGGACTCAGATGTTAAAAATTGTTTTTTAGGCTAAAAGGGTAAAAGTGATATAACCATAGGGGCCAAAATCGTAATTTATTCAAATAAAATAATGAGTGAAGGGGTATGGTGTTAAATCGTGCGCCGACATGCGTAATGCCACGTATAGGTCGCGCGTAAAATTAGTACGAAAGTTAGAGCATGTGGCTAATAGACACATGACAGGATGTATCCAATAACGCATCACGATGAATGATCATGCAGGAGACAAGAAGTACACAATGACACTAACGTGTCACCAATCACCGTGCACTGACCACTGTTCCATGATCTCCATTTATCTGCTGCTTACAGACCCAACAATAAGGACAACTACCGGGCCACGTGGATCCATTCAACGTGCGCCATCTTCTCGTTTGCCTGTAGACACTAATGATTGTGTCTAAGGAGACAAACGGGATATTCCTTGATTTTGACGTTAGGCCCATCAGCCCATCTTCTTTGTAACTCTCTTTGGCTATAAATAAAGGACTTCACCTCTAAGTTTAAGCATCGCTCTCTCACTTAATACACACACTTTATATACTCAAAACAAGTTCTTATTCTCACAATGGAAGTTGGTTATAAGGAGAACCCCCCAATCCTCCTCCTTGTAACGAGCTTCACGGTGTTGTTTTGCAGGATCTTGCCGTAATCAAATGAGAAAGAAAGAAGATTAACCTTTATTTAGATGAGACTAATCCCTCAAGCTAACTTATACATTAACTTAGTGTTTCTTCATTGGCGCCCGCCGACTTTTTATAATCACCTTTTCATCTTCTTTTTGTTTGACCTTCTCCGATTTCCTGGCGGATCAAGGTATTCCTTTCTCTCCTCTTCGTTTCCAGTCTCATTCGGGGCCCACAGCGGACAACGCGAATGTCCAAATCCACCCAATTGACGAGTATGCTGAGGGGGAGTATACTGAAGTTGGGGCTATACATGCAAGTGGTACTCGTACCACCCAAAATGAGACCCCAACGAGCCATGGTCTCGAACCATCGGCGCAACTGTCATCATTACCACCAGAGGGGGAATCTCCCGCCTTGTGGTTCGTCGAAATTCAAGCAACTCTTAATTTCATTTACACACATATGTGTGCGCAACAAGTTCCTGCTCAAAGACAGTCTTAGCACACTCCAGCGGTGACACAACACCCAAGCAACTAGACTATAATTCTCCTCATCAAGAGCGTGCGCCATCGGAACTAATAGATAGGAATCAGCACCGGAGATCGCCTTCACCACGTCAACAAAGTATCCACACCACGCACAACACGCGCGCTGACACAGGTAGATATTATAACAGTCAGTTTACCCATGCACACAGACGAACACCAGTGAGCAACCGTCTATGCCCACGCAACATGACCGATGAATGGGGCACATACACTGGTGAATCAGACCCAACATACCATGAAGGTGATAGCTCATCGGTATCTAGCTGTCTTCTAAGAAATCATCAATCGTACAAGCCACGGGCACACACAACGTATAGCCCGTCTGCTGAACATGATTATAGCCAGGTTTACATACCAGTAGCAGCAGAGCAGTCAAAGTTCATTCGTGAAATTACTCTTGCACCATTGGAAACAGCAAAGCTACCACCAACTATTGGTAAGTTTAATGAGTTGTCAGGACTGGATGATCATATCCAAGTTTTTACAAGTATCGGTGTTGTCGGCGGATGGACCCATCCGCTGTGGTACCATCTTTTTGTTCAAAACCTTACTGGCGTGGTGCGTGCCTAGTTTAATAGCCTCCATGCAGGCAAGCTGAAGTCGTAGACCAATTTGTAGGAGAAGTTTCTTGCTCATTTTAGTCAGCAACAACGTCATGAGTGCAACACAGCCGAGGTAATGAATATCTGCAGAAGAGAAAACAAAGGCCTTGAAGAATTCATTACTCGGTTCAACAAAAATGCTTATAAACTGGGAATGTCAGTGAAGATTTGATGCATGCACACTTCAAACATGATGTACGATGTGATAGATTGATTCGAACAATAACATGAAAAGATGGGATGCCCAAAGAGTGGGATAAAGTAATGGTAGCAGCCAAAATTGTTGCGCAAATAGAAAAAAAACTCTATTTGAAGGGAAGACCAGCCAGTACTCGAGTGAGCACTACCCAAGTAGCCACGTGCACGAGAAGAGTTGGCACAACAAAAAAAGGAAAGAGTTCCGGCTGGAAGCCATGCTAGTATAACAGTTACGATGAGAAACCCCATTAGGGTAACAATGCTGTCAAAAACAAAAACAGGGAAAAGCACTGGACTCCTATTAGTACTTATTTTTTGTGCCTGTCACTATGCGAATAGGCTAGATAGAGCGTATGTTGAACATTGTATCGATGAGAGTTAGATTCGAACACATGAGTTTTGGTGCTTAGGAGTAGTTCGTACGAATGAGACTCATCTGCACGGATGAGGCCCATTCGCACGAACAAGACTCGTCCGCACGGATGAGTCATGCCATTAAAGAGGTTCATGTGTTAGAATTTGCCAAGTTTTGAAGTTCCCAGAGGATAAATGCTGGAGAAACTTTTCTCCAGCTTCTAAAAGATGTATACTCTTTCGTTATGAATGAAGCTGTTGGTGCATATTTCGTACGTCTGCCACTGTGCGAATAGTTAGATAGAGCGTGTGTTGAATATTGTATAAAATAGGAGATAGTTGGACACGGTTTTGTAATGTCAAGGTCCATCCGGACGGATGACCACCCGGATAGTCCCTAAGCCTAACATCAGTTAGGTTTTGGTGTTAAGTGGATGTGAAATGACCTAAATACCCTTACTTGTTAAATTAATAATTAAAAAGTTAAAAGAAATACAAATAATACTTAAAAATGATGTGGGACCTACCACCTACCCCACCCTCATCATATTCTCCAATCTTTACCACCTTCACCTTCCACCACCATCACTACTATCTCACCCCACCGGAAAAATAACAAGCCCACATCACCTGAAATGTTGATCCCGGTGCAGCGCCTTGGCTTCTTTGGTAGAGAGACGGAGGTTAGATAGGCACCGGTTATGCCGGTCGGTTAGGTCTTGAATCAATTCATTCAGTAAATCGATTACGAATTCATTCTTATGCAAATCAATCCGAACAAAAGCACATACAAATTGTCAATGAATCAGTGTTTCAGTAAATTGGTTTCAAATTCCATCTTACGCAAATCAACATCAACTAAATCACACACCACAGATTATCAACGAATCGATATTTCAATAAATTGCTTTCAGATTCCTCTATACGTACATCAACACGAACAGAATCACATACAGATTATCAACTAATCAATATTTCAGTATATTGCTTTCAAATTCCTTTTTTACGCAAGTCAACATGAACTAAAACACATACATATTATCAACAAATCTCAATTTGTAACGCCCTAAATAGATTTTAACCTAAGATTCGCAGCGGAAAAATACATACCTAAAATTACTTTCATGATATTCTTTCTTTCACTTAAATACATTAATCCCATTTGTAAATTAACCAAAAACTGACAAACTTATATCAAATTAAATGACCACATACACACCCACGTACAATCCATGTCTTGACTCGATCTTCAACCGCGTACACTTCTTAAAGAAACATCCATAAACATGTACAACCTGCAATCACCACAACCAATTACTTCATTAGCAACCGATGACATAATACATATACTTTAAAACGTGCATAATCAAGCATCAACATCTTTTATTCTCGTTCATATAAGTCCCTTCGAACCCTCTCGTCTGACTTCCATACTTAACCTTCATTCTTCATTATTAGTATACCTGCACTTCCAATTCATTCTTAACAGAAAACAATCAATATCATTAGACTTATCTCATATGTGTAATTTACTAATTTCCAATTAATGCATAAATACCTAACCAATCATACCCCCTTCATTTACAACTTACATCTTACCCACATGTATAATTACTTATTTCATCTTTGTGCATAACACTAACATGTATATTCCCTTCATTACCCATACTTAACAAAAATTTCTTTTCTATCCATTTTCGACTCTTTTTCCGTAAACTTACCTTATTACTTCCATTGTTTAATACTTTCTCACATAAATCAAAATAATCATCATACTACAGTACATTTTACATCTAAAGTGTAAGTCCGAGATTTACTTACCTTACGCGTCCGTATTTGTATTCGCTTACTTGAGTCTTCTTGTCCCGTTAGCCTTCCACGCTCCCATCCATCTTGACATGATTCCTATACTTTCATGTCATTACATTTACATCCTTATTAGCATACACGATTATTCATATGAACGATCATATCAAGTTCATATCTCACATATGTATTTCATTAGCCGATTCAAACAAGCATATAGCATACTCAACATCATCATAACACAACCTTCACCTATTATAGTCATTTAGACATTTCATCAAACACGTGGTGTGTGTACTACTTCCTAGGCACCATGTACAACTAGTTTATGCATAATCTTCCTAGTTCATTCATATTTCATCAAATCTTCTTACTAATCAACAAGTATCATTAACACATAAACATCAAACATAGCATCATCATATTTCTCCTAATTCATCTAACAAGAATTCATCATACCTAGATAATACATCAATCTTTCCACAAGACTTAGACATAAGGGGGTGATTCTAGTTATCATCTTCACCATAACAAACGGGTTTTACCTCTAATCATCAAATTAACACAAACCATACGTAACCCATGTTCTATACGAGGATTCTAACCCTTGTACATGGTTAATTTCATATTAACTCACGGATTAGAACATAACCCACTTCACCCATGATCACAAATCTTAGATTTAAGACATACCTTATGATCCCCTCGTGATGGTGATCATTTATCCATGCTCGGTTATGATTTTAAGCGTCATCTTGCCTTTCAATTTGAGCATAATGATGGAATTAGGGTTTGAGGCTCCTTGGGAGCCTCCTGCTCGTTGATGAACACACACACACACGATGTGTGTCTATGTGTGTGTGTTGTTTACTTTTAATAAAACAACTTTCAAGTTGTTCACTTTGGTCCCTCATGTTTCGTTTTAATTAAATAAGGCTACAACCCTTCGTTTAATACCAACGATACTAATATTCAACTAGGTTAATCATTCCTAGTTAATATTCATTTACGGGTTCACTTTTACCCCTAACGGTATTTTTACCCGTTCCTTTATATTAACCGGGTTTAAATTACCAGACCCATTTTTGGGGTGTTACACAATTTTCAAAAATAAGTTACGAATTACCATTGCAAAACCTAACATATCAGATATGGAGTTTTCTAACTAAAACAAGCAATAAATGATCTAAGTACAGGCATTAACAATCTCTAGCGATGAATATACCGATTCAAACATAGAAAATTAACACCAAACAACTCAGAGAATCAAACAGATGAATATACGTCAAAATTCAAATCATAAGTGAGAATTAAAGCGAATAAACTCATACCTGAAACGAAAACAGTGATTCTACTGTACAATTGTTGCTTGATCCGTGATTGATGAATTAAACATATGAATATCGCAATTATCCGCCTGATCATCTTCTCCAATATTTACCGGCGATCAACAACTTAAGGTGATGTGGACTTTTTATTTTTCCAGCGGGGTGAGATGGTTGTGGTGGTGGTGGAAGGTGGAGGTGGTAAAGATTAGAGAAGATGATGAGGGTGGGGTGGGTGGTGGGTCCCACGTCATTTTGAAGTATTATTTATATTTCTTTTAACTTTTTAATTATTAATTTAACAAGTAAGGGTATTTAGGTCCTTTCACATCCACTTAACACCAAAAACTAACTGATGTTAGGCTTAGGAACTATCCGGGAACAAAAATTGAAAAGTTGGGGACTATAGCTGTAATTTTAGAAAGTTAGAGACTAAAGGTGAAAAAGGCCAAACCACAGGGACTATCCGGGAATTTAACTCTAAAAACAATAAGTAGAAAATAGTTTAATTAAAACAAATATCTTTGTGGATCTCACCCCCACTTCTTCCCTAAATTACCATCATCACTACCACCCTGATATATCTATCTCTCTATACACAGATATCTCTATCTCTTCTCAAACAAGCACCACCACTATTGAACACCTACCACCACCACACCTCCACCACCGAACACCCACTATGACCACTACACGCGCCCGGAGACTTCTGAAAAACCTATGCAACACCATAACCGCCTTCTTCCGAACCGCCTCTTTCGCATGACCCAACAACTCCTCCACCTGCTGAACCACCGCCGGTATCGTCTCCTCATCAAACAACTTACAACACGCATTCAACGCAGCACACACCACCAAATATTATCCGATTTCAAATCCTTCTGAATCGTATTCACAATCAAAATAATCAAATCTGATCCTCATTTAAAAACAGAGTAACCACCAAATACCCAGTTCGGGGTGTCGGGATGTCGGGATGTACTCTTTCATCTTGCGTTTGGGGGTGTCGGGATCGTTGATGTGATCTTCTTCGGATTTGGATCGGGCTTCGCCGATTTATTCGACGAGATCAAGGAACTCTTTGGACTGGCTGAAGTTGCTGCCATGGGAGCCCAGTGCGAGCTCCCGACTGATGGTTTTCGACTGCCCCATATTGATTTGGAGTGTGAATGGGGGTTATGGGATTGGGGTGTGGTGATTGAAGGTAGATAAGGAAGTTTAGTAGGTGCTTGTAGTGGTGGTAATGGGTGTTCGGTGGTGGAGGTGTGGTGGTGGTAGGTGTTCGGTGGTGCTTGTTTGAGAAGAGAGAGAGGGAAAGAGAGAGAGAGAGAGAGATCTGGGTATATAGAGAGAGAGTTATATATAAAGGATGGTAGTGATGATGGTGATTTGGGAAAGAAGTGGGGGTGGGAGCCACAAAGATATTTGTTTAAATTAAACTATTTTCTATTTATTGTTTTTATTAATAAGTAAGGGTACTTTGGTAATTTAATACAAACTTAACTGGATAACGTAACTTAGGTTAGTGATAAGGACCACACGAGTGCAAAAATTACAAACACTAGGACCAAATGTATAATTATTAAACCATTGAGACCAAGTCTGCAATATTTGCAAACCAAATGGACCAACCAGGCATTTAAGTCTATCAAATAATGAGAAAGACCCTTCATGTTGTTTATGAAAATCGTACAATAATTTACAATTTTGTAAAGAAAATGAGTTTTCTGTGGTCATTTAGAATAAAAAGCGTAATCTCATTTTGTGTTTGTTATTATGATATACATGAATGCCAACAAGTTCAAAAAATTAAACACATACACCTTTACTGTATTCTGATAGGTCAAAGAAAAAAAGGTGTGATATCTATTCGTATCAATAAATAAAATGTAAATTACCATTTTGGCCCCTACTGTTATATTTCATTTACATTTTTAGCCCAAAAGAGAATTTTTTATCATCTGAGCCCCATAAAACGTCTTTTTTTCTAACCCTTTTGGCCCCTAACACTAACCTCATCCATTAAATGTTAGGGGCCAAAAGGGTTAAAAAAAGACGGTAGGGGCCAAAAGGGTTAGAAAAAAAGATGTTGGGGACTCAGATGTTAAAAATTGTTTTTTAGGCTAAAAGGGTAAAAGTGATATAACCATAGGGGCCAAAATCGTAATTTATTCAAATAAAATAATGAGTGAAGGGGTATGGTGTTAAATCGTGCGCCGACATGCGTAATGCCACGTATAGGTCGCGCGTAAAATTAGTACGAAGGTTAGAGCATGGGGCTAATAGACACATGACAGGATGTATCCAATAACGCATCACGATGAATGATCATGCAGGAGACAAGAAGTACACAATGACACTAACGTGTCACCAATCACCGTGCACTGACCACTGTTCCATGATCTCCATTTATCTGCTGCTTACAGACCCAACAATAAGGACAACTACCGGGCCACGTGGATCCATTCAATGTGCGCCATCTTCTCGTTTGCCTGTAGACACTAATGATTGTGTCTAAGGAGACAAACGGGATATTCCTTGATTTTGACGTTAGGCCCATCAGCCTATCTTCTTTGTAACTCTCTTTGGCTATAAATAAAGGACTTCACCTCTAAGTTTAAGCATCGCTCTCTCACTTAATACACACACTTTATATACTCAAAACAAGTTCTTATTCTCACAATGGAAGTTGGTTATAAGGAGAACCCCCCAATCCTCCTCTTTGTAACGAGCTTCACGGTGTTGTTTTGCAGGATATTGCCGTAATCAAATGAGAAAGAAAGAAGATTAACCTTTATTTAGATGAGACTAATCCCTCAAGCTAACTTATACATTAACTTAGTGTTTCTTCATTGGCGCCCGCCAACTTTTTATAATCACCTTTTCATCTTCTTTTTGTTTGACCTTCTCCGATTTCCTGGCGGATCAAGGTATTCCTTTCTCTCCTCTTCGTTTCCAGTCTCATTCGGGGCCCACAGCGGACAACGCGCATGTCCAAATCCACCCAATTGACGAGTATGCTGAGGGGGAGTATACTGAAGTTGGGGCTATACATGCAAGTGGTACTCGTACCACCCAAAATGAGACCCCAATGAGCCATGGTCTCGAACCATCGGCGCAACTGTCATCATTACCACCAGAGGGGGAATCTCCCGCCTTGTGGTTCGTCGAAATTCAAGCAACTCTTAATTTCATTTACACACATATGTGTGCGCAACAAGTTCCTGCTCAAAGACAGTCTTAGCACACTCCAGCGGTGACACAACACCCAAGCAACTAGACTATAATTCTCCTCATCAAGAGCGTGCGCCATCGGAACTAATAGATAGGAATCAGCACCGGAGATCGCCTTCACCACGTCAACAAAGTATCCACACCACGCACAACACGCGCGCTGACACAGGTAGATATTATAACAGTCAGTTTACCCATGCACACAGACGAACACCAGTGAGCAACCGTCTATGCCCATGCAACATGACGGATGAATGGGGCACATACACTGGTGAATCAGACCCAACATACCATGAAGGTGATAGCTCATCGGTATCTAGCTGTCTTCTAAGAAATCATCAATCGTACAAGCCACGGGCACACACAACGTATAGCCCGTCTGCTGAACATGATTATAGCCAGGTTTACATACCAGTAGCAGCAGAGCAGTCAAAGTTCATTCGTGAAATTACTCTTGCACCATTGGAAACAGCAAAGCTACCACCAACTATTGGTAAGTTTAATGAGTTGTCAGGACTGGATGATCATATCCAAGTTTTTACAAGTATCGGTGTTGTCGGCGGATGGACCCATCCGCTGTGGTACCATCTTTTTGTTCAAAACCTTACTGGCGTGGTGCTTGCCTAGTTTAATAGCCTCCATGCAGGCAAGCTGAAGTCGTAGACCAGTTTGTAGGAGAAGTTTCTTGCTCATTTTAGTCAGCAACAACGTCATGAGTGCAACACAGCCGAGGTAATGAATATCTGCAGAAGAGTAAACAAAGGCCTTGAAGAATTCATTACTCGGTTCAACAAAAATGCTTATAAACTGGGAATGTCAGTGAAGATTTGATGCACGCACACTTCAAACATGATGTACGATGTGATAGATTGATTCGAACAATAACATGAAAAGATGGGATGCCCAAAGAGTGGGATAAAGTAATGGTAGCAACCAAAATTGTTGCGCAAATAGAAAAAAACTCTATTTGAAGGGAAGACCAGCCAGTACTCGAGTGAGCACTACCCAAGTAGCCACGTGCACGAGAAGAGTTGGCACAACAAAAAAAGGAAAGAGTTCCGGCTGGAAGCCAAGCTAGTATAACAGTTACGATGAGAAACCCCATTAGGGTGACAATGCTGTCAAAAACAAAAACAGGGAAAAGCACTGGACTCCTATTAGTGCTTATTTTTTGTGCCTGTCACTATGCGAATAGGCTAGATAGAGCGTATGTTGAGCATTGTATCGATGAGAGTTAGATTCGAACACATGAGTTTTGGTGCTTAGGAGTAGTTCGTACGGATGAGACTCATCTGCACGGATGAGGCCCATTCGCACGAACAAGACTCGTCCGCACGGATGAGTCATGCCTATAAAGAGGTTCATGTGTTAGAATTTGCCAAGTTTTGAAGTTCCCAGAGGATAAATGCTGGAGAAACTTTTCTCCAGCTTCTAAAAGATGTATACTCTTTCGTTATGAATGAAGCTGTTGGTGCATATTTCGTACGTCTGCCACTGTGCGAATAGTTAGATAGAGCGTGTGTTGAATATTGTATAAAATAGGAGATAGTTGGACACGGTTTTGTAATGTCAAGGTCCATCCGGACGGATGACCACCCGGATAGTCCCTAAGCCTAACATCAGTTAGTTTTTGGTGTTAAGTGGATGTGAAATGACCTAAATACCCTTACTTGTTAAATTAATAATTAAAAAGTTAAAAGAAATACAAATAATACTTAAAAATAATGTGGGACCTACCACCTACCCCACCCTCATCATATTCTCCAATCTTTACCACCTTCACCTTCCACCACCATCACTACTATCTCACCCCACCGGAAAAATAACAAGCCCACATCACCTGAAGTGTTGATCCCGGTGCAGCGCCTTGGCTTCTTTGGTAGAGAGACGGAGGTTAGATAGGCACCGGTTATGCCGGTCGGTTAGGTCTTGAATCAATTCATTCAGTAAATCGATTACGAATTCATTCTTATGCAAATCAATCCGAACAAAAGCACATACAAATTGTCAATGAATCAGTGTTTCAGTAAATTGCTTTCAAATTCCATCTTACGCAAATCAACATGAACTAAATCACACACCACAGATTATCAACGAATCGATATTTCAATAAATTGCTTTCAGATTCCTCTATACGTACATCAACACGAACTGAATCACATACAGATTATCAACTAATCAATATTTCAGTATATTGCTTTCAAATTCCTTTTTTTACGCAAGTCAACATGAACTAAAACACATACATATTATCAACAAATCTCAATTTGTAACGCCCTAAATAGATTTTAACCTAAGATTCGCAGCGGAAAAATACATACCTAAAATTACTTTCATGATATTCTTTCTTTCACTTAAATACATTAATCCCATTTGTAAATTAACCAAAAACTGACAAACTTATATCAAATTAAATGACCACATACACACCCACGTACAATCCATGTCTTGACTCGATCTTCAACCGCGTACACTTCTTAAAGAAACATCCATAAACCTGTACAACCTGCAATCACCACAACCAATTACTTCATTAGCAACCGATGACATAATACATATACTTTAAAACGTGCATAATCAAGCATCAACATCTTTTATTCTCGTTCATATAAGTCCTTTCGAACCCTCTCGTTTGACTTCCATACTTAACCTTCATTCTTCATTATTAGTATACCTGCACTTCCAATTCATTCTTAACAGAAAACAATCAATATCATTAGACTTATCTCATATGTGTAATTTACTAATTTCCAATTCATGCATAAATACTTAACCAATCATACCCCCTTTATTTACAACTTACATCTTACCCACATGTATAATTACTTATTTCATCTTTGTGCATAACACTAACATGTATATTCCCTTCATTACCCATACTTAACAAAAATTTCTTTTCTATCCATTTTCGACTCTTTTTCCGTAAACTTACCTTATTACTTCCATTGTTTAATACTTTCTCACATAAATCAAAATAATCATCATACTACAGTACATTTTACATCTAAAGTGTAAGTCCGAGATTTACTTACCTTACGCGTCCGTATTTGTATTCGCTTACTTGAGTCTTCTTGTCCCGTTAGCCTTCCACGCTCCCATCCATCTTGACATGATTCCTATACTTTCATGTCATTACATTTACATCCTTATTAGCATACACGATTATTCATATGAACGATCATATCAAGTTCATATCTCACATATGTATTTCATTAGCCGATTCAAACAAGCATATAGCATACTCAACATCATCATAACACAACCTTCACCTATTATAGTCATTTAGACATTTCATCAAACACGTGGTGTGTGTACTACTTCCTAGGCACCATGTACAACTAGTTTAACACAAACCATACGTAACCCATGTTCTATACGAGGATTCTAACCCTTGTACATGGTTAATTTCATATTAACTCACGGATTAGAACATAACCCACTTCACCCATGATCACAAATCTTAGATTTAAGACATACCTTATGATCCCCTCGTGATGGTGATCATTTATCCATGCTCGGTTATGATTTTAAGCGTCATCTTGCCTTTCAATTTGAGCATAATGATGGAATTAGGGTTTGAGGCTCCTTGGGAGCCTCCTGCTCGTTGATGAACACACACACACACACACGATGTGTGTCTATGTGTGTGTGTTGTTTACTTTTAATAAAACAACTTTCAAGTTGTTCACTTTGGTCCCTCATGTTTCGTTTTAATTAAATAAGGCTACAACCCTTCGTTTAATACCAACGATACTAATATTCAACTAGGTTAATCATTCCTAGTTAATATTCATTTACGGGTTCACTTTTACCCCTAACGGTATTTTTACCCGTTCCTTTATATTAACCGGGTTTAAATTACCAGACCCATTTTTGGGGTGTTACACAATTTTCAAAAATAAGTTACGAATTACCATTGCAAAACCTAACATATCAGATATGGAGTTTTCTAACTAAAAACAAGCAATAAATGATCTAAGTACAGGCATTAACAATCTCTAGCGATGAATATACCGATTCAAACATAGAAAATTAACACCAAACAACTCAGAGAATCAAACAGATGAATATACGTCAAAATTCAAATCATAAGTGAGAATTAAAGCGAATAAACTCATACCTGAAACGAAAACAGTGATTCTACTGTACAATTGTTGCTTGATCCGTGATTGATGAATTAAACATATGAATATCGCAATTATCCGCCTGATCATCTTCTCCAATATTTACCGGCGATCAACAACTTAAGGTGATGTGGACTTTTTATTTTTCCAGCGGGGTGAGATGGTTGTGGTGGTGGTGGAAGGTGGAGGTGGTAAAGATTAGAGAAGATGATGAGGGTGGGGTGGGTGGTGGGTCCCACGTCATTTTGAAGTATTATTTATATTTCTTTTAACTTTTTAATTATTAATTTAACAAGTAAGGGTATTTAGGTCCTTTCACATCCACTTAACACCAAAAACTAACTGATGTTAGGCTTAGGAACTATCCGGGAACAAAAATTGAAAAGTTGGGGACTATAGCTGTAATTTTAGAAAGTTAGAGACTAAAGGTGAAAAAGGCCAAACCACAGGGACTATCCGGGAATTTAACTCTAAAAACAATAAGTAGAAAATAGTTTAATTAAAACAAATATCTTTGTGGATCTCACCCCCACTTCTTCCCTAAATTACCATCATCACTACCACCCTGATATATCTATCTCTCTATACACAGATATCTCTATCTCTTCTCAAACAAGCACCACCACTATTGAACACCTACCACCACCACACCTCCACCACCGAACACCCACTATGACCACTACACGCGCCCGGAGACTTCTGAAAAACCTATGCAACACCATAACCGCCTTCTTCCGAACCGCCTCTTTCGCATGACCCAACAACTCCTCCACCTGCTGAACCACCGCCGGTATCGTCTCCTCATCAAACAACTTACAACACGCATTCAACGCAGCACACACCACCAAATATTATCCGATTTGAAATCCTTCTGAATCGTATTCACAATCAAAATAATCAAATCTGATCCTCATTTAAAAACAGAGTAACCACCAAATACCCAGTTCGGGGTGTCGGGATGTCGGGATGTACTCTTTCATCTTGCGTTTGGGGGTGTCGGGATCGTTGATGTGATCTTCTTCGGATTTGGATCGGGCTTCGCCGATTTTGTCACACCCCGACCGCGTAGAACATACAAAACGCGGCGGAAACATCGGGGAGTGTTGCAACAGAATTAATGTTTCATAACCATGGATATCAAAAGTGTTTCGTTTTATTAAACATTGAGTAATTACATCGTCTGGAAATCTAATTACACTATTTAAACATAGTCTATCATTGTTTATTGAGTCACTAAGGCCTTGTCCAGTCCTATGTGAGCATGCATCTTATCAATCGATATCATCCAACATACCTGAAACATATGTGAAAACGAGGTCAGCAAAGAAATGCTGGCGAGTACATAGGTTTTGTAGGAGTGTCGAAATCATGGCTAGTTTAGACGTTGCAATACTTTATTTAAAAACCTTGTTTTGAAAAGAGTATAATATTGCAACTTAATTAACCAACTCAAATCAAGCGAGTTATAATTTGCAAAACCTCGTAGCCATGACTCTTAACCCAAAAACATTTGTTTTAGTACATTATTTGAAAAACAATGATAAATTCAGGTGATATGTATAAGTAATAGAATAATGCATGATTAAATGAATAACCATGTAAAATGAGTTTGTATAAGATAAGTTGTTTGTAAATAAATGTCTTGTGAAAAGTATATTACTCGTATAAAATGTTCTATGTCTCAAACTGAAATGATTCAAATAACGCTACAATATGTAATACCATACAAACACTTATATATAGGAAGTACCAGCGGCGTATCCACCATGCTTGTATCATATTACACACGCATCGTTACTTAATCACTTAATCAAACCAAACCAAACAATGTAAAATGTCTATGTCAAATATCCATGTCAAATGTCTATGTCAAATATCCATGTATGGCAAGTGAAATGTCTCAACTAAACCATATGCACAAAAAAACAAAGTATTGAAGTAAAAACTTGGTTTAAATCAAAGTTATGTTTTGTGGGAAATACATGATCAAATGTCAATCATGTACAAATGTTTACCCAATCGTTAAACCATCGTGTGAAAACCAATCGTTTACCCAATCGTTAAAACATCGTGTGAAAACCAATCGTTTACCCAATCGTTAAATTCGTTTTAGGTCGTGAAACTACTTAAATGATCGTCTCGCTAATAACATTCAAACCTTTTTGACTCGCATTAACAAACCCTTACCAAAGGATAGATTAACATCTCGCATTAATAAACCCTTACCAAAGGATAGATTAACATTTCGCATTAATAAACCCTTACCAAAGAGTAAATTAACAATTACAGATTCAGTCGCTACCCACAACACCCACACATAACTACGGGTGTAGTAACTAACGGGATTTGTCAGATCCTATGGTACCATAACCTAATACTGGTCGGCTTGATCATTGCTAATGAATGTCATTTGTTATGTAACTACAACCAACAAGTTTGTTCACTTTATGAAATCGTTATTAGTTTTGTATAAATCGCCTTAATCGTTTTTGAAACCATCGTTATAACATCGAAAACATTTAGCACATATGAGTCACCCCAAAACAATTGAAAACAGTAAAATAGGGGAAGAATGTACTCGCCTGGGAGTGCTTAGGAGTCTTGAACAACTACCAAGTAAGCTAGAGGAGTCCCGGAAATCAAACGGTACCTAATATAGGTAACTACATAATTAACCCAGACCTAAATCGGAAGACTGGGTAGCAGGAGGGTTTGTAAACCAAATGAGTGTAAGAACTCATATGATATGGTTTAACAAAACCTACATACTAAATGAAACTTAACCTAAGTATTATCGACCCATCGCGACCCATTAAGGTAACATACGTTACTTTAACGTGTCGTGCGCGTGAAACGCGTTCGGACCGCCTAACTAGCCCTATGACAAGTGTTATATGCCTAAACATATTACATAATCAGTTACGTGACAAAGGTTTAGGTTACATATGCTTAATTACCAATTATACATGAAAAGGGTATTCTGGTAATTTACCTAAGGCATATAAACTACCTATCATACAACTACTTAAACGATGTGACCATAGGGTATAACCTCGGAAGGTTATTCCCTACCTACTATGGTCACCTAATGTGTTTGGTCGGATCCTAATGATCGACCAAACTGGGTCGGGTTCGAAGGTATAGGCGATTTATTAGATCGCCTACCCTACGACCCTAGACAACGTGGTAATCAGTGGGCATAGTCCCAAAGGACTATGACCAACGTGATTACACTCACGTTGCGAAGTTCAAACGAACTTCGCATTGACCATTACTGGTCAACGCTGAAAGTCAAACAAAGTTTGACTTTCTGACTCGAAAAGCAGTAAAAATAAGGAAAATAACGAAAGAATACTAACCCAGGGTCCAAGAATGGAAGGTTTGGATCCGAACACTCTCAGGTATGAAGTGTTAAACACGACAACTTAGAGAGCAAGTTCAGATTCAAAGGTGTGAGTTTTTTGGGTGTGATGTTGGTGGGTATTTATAGGAAATGGTCCACCGCTAGGATCGTTTCTTGGAGAAGGAGGCAACGATCAAGGCCGTACACTTGTCGGAATGTTATGGTGCCTAAAATGCCACTAACCATAAGGATTTGACATGTGGAAGGGTGTTGGAAGGTGCTAAACAGCTGCAACCAGCTGTTAAATGCATTTAATCTGGTCAGAAGGTGGGAAGCGGCCCGCTTTAGGATCAGCCAAACACAATGCGGGCCGCCTGAGCATGTCAGATCAGAAACAACTTTCAAAAATGACAGTTTAGGTCCCTGCACGTGTTTAAGGCCATTTCCGACACTTCTAAGGCCCGTAAAGCCAAGTTTAAGGCCCTAAAATGTTGCCTAAACATTGTGGACATGAAACATGTTCAAAAATATGTCGGATGATGGTTCGTTTGGTCGTACGAACGCGATGTTCGCTTAATTACGACGGAATGCGCATAAGCGCGAATAACGATCCAAATGACGCGACGAATGGATTTTTCTTAAGGCGAACACTAAAATATAATGTAGTCATGCTTACATAAATTTTTGGATGTCCGGATGTATTCAGAACGTAAGTTATGCGCGAAAATGCAAACTTGTGCACTTTTTGACGCTTTTAGTCCCTGAATGACACAAAAGTTTATTTTAGCATACCGAACACCTCAAAGCCTATTTCTAAGCTATGTAAAGGATATTTATGGTATGTTTAACTTATGGTCATGTTCCGGAATGTCTGTTACAGTTCAAATTGGCATACTTTCGCAGTTTGTCAAGTTTAGTCCCTGTAAGCGAATTAGCTTGTTTTTGCCATACCAAAGCCTTCAAAACTTATTTCTAAGTTATGTAAAGGTTATTTAAGGTATGTTAAGCCTATTTCACTATTCCGGAGTGTTCGTTGCATTAAACTGGTTATATTTACGCATCAGTGCGCGTATAACCTTCCAGAAAGCGATTTAGAGCTTGAAATCGAACAAGAGTTGATATGTGTAAACGATACACATATTTTTACAAATCCCAAGTATGAAATACAATATTTCATTGGTTTGGAATTTGTTTGACGGCCGTGAAGGCACAGGTGTTACAGTCTCCCCTACTTTAGGAAATTTCGTCCCGAAATTTATTTAGAGGAAACTTGTAAGAGTTTAAAACATGAAGTTGAAAAGATCGAACAACATTGGCTAGGTTTCTGAACTTCTAGTAACTTTAATAATCATCATGATTGCAACGTAAGAGGGATACTTATATACAAGTATATAAAGCGTCATTGGTGCGTCCACCATGCCTCCATTACATCGTTCTCATTTTGTTATTGTTGTCACTATCGGTTCCTTCACATAATAAATCTTACTGGATTTCTGTGCACTAAATTTCATAATTATGTGCGCATCCATAATTAGAGAATTCCTTGCACAGTTCACACAGTCTATTTTATAATGTGTAGGGGGAAAACCAATGAACAATCCTGTGATGAGTGTGACTAGACCGCCATAGAGTCCTTTTGACTAAATCAATAAATGATCTAAATAGACTATCAAGGAGTCTGTCCAGCTACATCACTAGATGTCGTCTTTTAACCAAATTGTGAATCAATCTTTTTGACTAGACCACTACAGGGTCTCTCATCGAATCATGGAATGGTACCATATAATCCCAAGGGTCTTTAACTACAACGTAGAAGCCCATTAAGGATTTAAAGTAGTACCTTTTGAATATCCTACTATGAATCCCTCATATAAGGATACGAAAGATTCTATGAGGATTTGAAAATTGGATCACACAAAAACATAGAGGAGAACACATAACACATAAACACATAATCGCATAATTGTATAATCGTTTAATCGCAAAATCGTTTAATCGCAAAATCGTTTAATCGCAAAATCGTTTATTCGTATAATCGTTTAATTTGTTATCTTTGGACATGGGTATTTAAAGCATACTAGGAATCCAATCCGTGGATTTCACTTGGCACTTTAAATATTTTCAAGAATCTAACTATGAAAATAGGAAGATCTAAAAAGGAATTCGGCTTGTCCTAATTGAGTTGTAATGTACAAATTAAGGTGTACAAGGAATCCAATCAGGCTCCGAAATCAACGAAGGTGTTGATCGTGGTCGGCTCGGGACTTTGAATAGATCAAGATGTCATCAATAAAAACAATGACGAACTGATCCAAATAAGGCTTGCAGACCCTATTTATTAAGTCCAGGAAGATGGCTGGAGCATTTGTCAAACCAAAAGGTATGACTGTAAACTCGTAATGGCCATACTTCGTGCAGAAAACCGTTTTGGGAACATTTTCTTTGAGAATACAAAGTTGATGATACCCAAAATGCAAATCGATCTTGGAAAAGCATGAACGCTATGCAGTTGATCGGAGAAATCGTTGATTTAGGGTAGGGGATATCGATTCTTGATGGTAAGCTTAATAGGCTTACGTTAATCGATATACATTTGAAAAGATCCATTTTTCTTTTCATAAAGAGAACTGGAGTTTCTCCAAGGTGAAAAGTTCGGACGGATGAATCCTTTATCAGACAACTCTTAAAGCTGTTTTGATGATTCTTGCATCTCGAACGGTGCAAGACGATAAGATACTTTGGATTTAGAAGAAACAAGTGTTTGAGGTTCTTAGGGAGATCACAAGTGATCATAAAAATGACAGAACCACAAGAGTAGTTTTTTTTTCTTTGTGATAACATCATAAGGTTGGATCAAACATTCATACAATTGCATTAGTTGAAAATAAAAACCACAAATTTTTTATTTATATAACAACCGCATTGTCTTAAAATGTTACTAGATAACAACCAGAGGAAAATACAAAATACTAATTGTTCATTCCTTCAACATTGAGTGCCTCGTTGATGTTAAACACTCAACCACGTGCTGGATTCACATTGACGTTGACGTTCGCATTTGGGTTTGCGTTAGCATTTGCATTCACCAGTCTTGGGCAGTTGTGGCGGAAGTGACCAATCTCTCCGCAGTTGAAACATGAACCCAATGGGAATCTCGCAGCATTCCCTTGAACCGGAGCTTGAACCTGAGCAGCCTGATTTTGTCCCAAACGACAAATATTGGCCAAATGCCCAAGTCTACCACACGTTGTGCATTTCTTGCAATCTCGTGGTGCAACGTGATGACCGTTGCAACGGGCACAATGAGGTGCGGTACCGGCATATGCTTTCTTTGCAGGTGGCTGAGCTGGTTGGTTCCGCGGGTTCTGAGCAGTCTGTGCTGTAACAGCAAAGTTCTGAACATCCTTTCGCTTTCTTGATTTCTTTGACGTCTCACCTTCCTTACCCTTCTTGTTTTGACCTTTCTTGCTATCCTCCATGTCAGCTGTCTGTTTCTTGCCCTTGTCACCCTTCCTGTGTAACTTGTTCTTCCGAATCTGCGACTCAGTCAATGTCGCTGATAACTCGATCGCCTGACGGAGTGTGGCAGGGTTACTACCAGTAAGGATGTCTTGTACCGAGTCAGGTAGGCCGTCGATGTACCTTTCGATAGCTATGTCAAGTGGGGTAACCATTGTCGGGCAAAGCAGACTCAGCTCCTCAAACCTATCAGTATAAGCCCTGTGCTCACCACTATCCTGCTTCAAATCATCAAATTCCTTCTCTAAGGCTCGCTGCTCATGACGAGGACAGAATTCCCTCATCATAAGAGCTCTTAGTTCAGCCCATGTCTGTGCCAAGGCAATCTCAGCACCCCTATCTCTCATAACCCCGTTCCACCATGTCAAAGCCCTCTTCTGAAATACGCTCGAAGCAAACTCGACCTTGCGATTGTCAAGACACTGCACGTGGCGAAAAGTATTCTCTATGCTTTCAAACCACTGAAGAAGCCCAGTCGCTCCTTCAGAACCACTAAACTTGAGTGGTTTAGCCTGGTTAAAATCCTTGTATTTGCATGGAACATTGTTGTTGTTGTAGGCTTGGATCCATTGAGCAAAGAGGTTTGGGAATTGAGCAGCCATTTGCTGCGCAATAATTTCTGCCAGCTCGGCAGTCTCTATCTGGTTTTCGCGTCGAGGAGGCATTGTCTAAAAGAGGAAACATGAAAGGAACGAGTGAGAGAATTTAGACGAAAAGAATAAGATGAAACAAATCTGATGAAAGCAAGGGTAGTGGTCATTTGTTTGTCACCACAAGGTAAACAAACGACACACAGTGACTAGTCAAAGTAAATGGGTAAAAATAATGTATCGCGAAGACATGCTCGCCTATAAGTGAACACTCATCCCAAGAATTCCCAGGTAAGCACAACTGGTCTCGCGTCTGATGAGATGTATACGAAGTGCTTGCCTAGACAGAAAACCCAGAATACAGGCATTCACCCTTCCAGTTTGCACGTGTTCACATTATTTAAAACCCAAAACCATGACGAGAATTTGAAAATTCAAAGGGGTTCAAAACCATATAACAGAGGGTTCAAAACCTTACAATAGAGGGTTCAAAACCTAGAAATCAATCATCCTAGAACAGATGATTAGTTTTCAAAGCGGTTTTGAAATTTATGTTCTTGTTGTGGTCGTCGCCTAAGGATAGGTGACGGTATTGTTTTATGACTAAACGCAAGTAAACTCGCGTTAGGGTCCTAGAAAGGTTATAGACTAGGTCAAAGCATTACTAATTACTAATAACCTAATTCCCTATAACCATTGGCTCTGATACCATCTTTTCTGTCACACCCCGACCGCGTAGAACATACAAAACGCGGCGGAAACATCGGGGAGTGTTGCAACAGAATTAATGTTTCATAACCATGGATATCAAAAGTGTTTCGTTTTATTAAACATTGAGTAATTACATCGTCTGGAAATCTAATTACACTATTTAAACATAGTCTATCATTGTTTATTGAGTCACTAAGGCCTTGTCCAGTCCTATGTGAGCATGCATCTTATCAATCGATATCATCCAACATACCTGAAACATATGTGAAAACGAGGTCAGCAAAGAAATGCTGGCGAGTACATAGGTTTTGTAGGAGTGTCGAAATCATGGCTAGTTTAGACGTTGCAATACTTTATTTAAAAACCTTGTTTTGAAAAGAGTATAATATTGCAACTTAATTAACCAACTCAAATCAAGCGAGTTATAATTTGCAAAACCTCGTAGCCATGACTCTTAACCCAAAAACATTTGTTTTAGTACATTATTTGAAAAACAATGATAAATTCAGGTGATATGTATAAGTAATAGAATAATGCATGATTAAATGAATAACCATGTAAAATGAGTTTGTATAAGATAAGTTGTTTGTAAATAAATGTCTTGTGAAAAGTATATTACTCGTATAAAATGTTCTATGTCTCAAACTGAAATGATTCAAATAACGCTACAATATGTAATACCATACAAACACTTATATATAGGAAGTACCAGCGGCGTATCCACCATGCTTGTATCATATTACACACGCATCGTTACTTAATCACTTAATCAAACCAAACCAAACAATGTAAAATGTCTATGTCAAATATCCATGTCAAATGTCTATGTCAAATATCCATGTATGGCAAGTGAAATGTCTCAACTAAACCATATGCACAAAAAAACAAAGTATTGAAGTAAAAACTTAGTTTAAATCAAAGTTATGTTTTGTGGGAAATACATGATCAAATGTCAATCATGTACAAATGTTTACCCAATCGTTAAACCATCGTGTGAAAACCAATCGTTTACCCAATCGTTAAAACATCGTGTGAAAACCAATCGTTTACCCAATCGTTAAATTCGTTTTAGGTCGTGAAACTACTTAAATGATCGTCTCGCTAATAACATTCAAACCTTTTTGACTCGCATTAACAAACCCTTACCAAAGGATAGATTAACATCTCGCATTAATAAACCCTTACCAAAGGATAGATTAACATTTCGCATTAATAAACCCTTACCAAAGAGTAAATTAACAATTACAGATTCAGTCGCTACCCACAACACCCACACATAACTACGGGTGTAGTAACTAACGGGATTTGTCAGATCCTATGGTACCATAACCTAATACTGGTCGGCTTGATCATTGCTAATGAATGTCATTTGTTATGTAACTACAACCAACAAGTTTGTTCACTTTATGAAATCGTTATTAGTTTTGTATAAATCGCCTTAATCGTTTTTGAAACCATCGTTATAACATCGAAAACATTTAGCACATATGAGTCACCCCAAAACAATTGAAAACAGTAAAATAGGGGAAGAATGTACTCGCCTGGGAGTGCTTAGGAGTCTTGAACAACTACCAAGTAAGCTAGAGGAGTCCCGGAAATCAAACGGTACCTAATATAGGTAACTACATAATTAACCCAGACCTAAATCGGAAGACTGGGTAGCAGGAGGGTTTGTAAACCAAATGAGTGTAAGAACTCATATGATATGGTTTAACAAAGCCTACATACTAAATGAAACTTAACCTAAGTATTATCGACCCATCGCGACCCATTAAGGTAACATACGTTACTTTAACGTGTCGTGCGCGTGAAACGCGTTCGGACCGCCTAACTAGCCCTATGACAAGTGTTATATGCCTAAACATATTACATAATCAGTTACGTGACAAAGGTTTAGGTTACATATGCTTAATTACCAATTATACATGAAAAGGGTATTCTGGTAATTTACCTAAGGCATATAAACTACCTATCATACAACTACTTAAACGATGTGACCATAGGGTATAACCTCGGAAGGTTATTCCCTACCTACTATGGTCACCTAATGTGTTTGGTCGGATCCTAATGATCGACCAAACTGGGTCGGGTTCGAAGGTATAGGCGATTTATTAGATCGCCTACCCTACGACCCTAGACAACGTGGTAATCAGTGGGCATAGTCCCAAAGGACTATGACCAACGTGATTACACTCACGTTGCGAAGTTCAAACGAACTTCGCATTGACCATTACTGGTCAACGCTGAAAGTCAAACATAGTTTGACTTTCTGACTCGAAAAGCAGTAAAAATAAGGAAAATAACGAAAGAATACTAACCCAGGGTCCAAGAATGGAAGGTTTGGATCCGAACACTCTCAGGTATGAAGTGTTAAACACGACAACTTAGAGAGCAAGTTCAGATTCAAAGGTGTGAGTTTTTTGGGTGTGATGTTGGTGGGTATTTATAGGAAATGGTCCACCGCTAGGATCGTTTCTTGGAGAAGGAGGCAACGATCAAGGCCGTACACTTGTCGGAATGTTATGGTGCCTAAAATGCCACTAACCATAAGGATTTGACATGTGGAAGGGTGTTGGAAGGTGCTAAACAGCTGCAACCAGCTGTTAAATGCATTTAATCTGGTCAGAAGGTGGGAAGCGGCCCGCTTTAGGATCAGCCAAACACAATGCGGGCCGCCTGAGCATGTCAGATCAGAAACAACTTTCAAAAATGACAGTTTAGGTCCCTGCACGTGTTTAAGGCCATTTCCGACACTTCTAAGGCCCGTAAAGCCAAGTTTAAGGCCCTAAAATGTTGCCTAAACATTGTGGACATGAAACATGTTCAAAAATATGTCGGATGATGGTTCGTTTGGTCGTACGAACGCGATGTTCGCTTAATTACGACGGAATGCGCATAAGCGCGAATAACGATCCAAATGACGCGACGAATGGATTTTTCTTAAGGAGAACACTAAAATATAATGTAGTCATGCTTACATAAATTTTTGGATGTCCGGATGTATTCAGAACGTAAGTTATGCGCGAAAATGCAAACTTGTGCACTTTTTGACGCTTTTAGTCCCTGAATGACACAAAAGTTTATTTTAGCATACCGAACACCTCAAAGCCTATTTCTAAGCTATGTAAAGGATATTTATGGTATGTTTAACTTATGGTCATGTTCCGGAATGTCTGTTACAGTTCAAATTGGCATACTTTCGCAATTTGTCAAGTTTAGTCCCTGTAAGCGAATTAGCTTGTTTTTGCCATACCAAAGCCTTCAAAACTTATTTCTAAGTTATGTAAAGGTTATTTAAGGTATGTTAAGCCTATTTCACTATTCCGGAGTGTTCGTTGCATTAAACTGGTTATATTTACGCATCAGTGCGCGTATAACCTTCCAGAAAGCGATTTAGAGCTTGAAATCGAACAAGAGTTGATATGTGTAAACGATACACATATTTTTACAAATCCCAAGTATGAAATACAATATTTCATTGGTTTGGAATTTGTTTGACGGCCGTGAAGGCACAGGTGTTACAGATTTATTCGACGAGATCAAGGAACTCTTTGGACTGGCTGAAGTTGCTGCCATGGGAGCCCAGTGCGAGCTCCCGACTAATGGTTTTCGACTGCCCCATATTGATTTGGAGTGTGAATGGGGGTTATGGGATTGGGGTGTGGTGATTGAAGGTAGATAAGGAAGTTTAGTAGGTGCTTGTAGTGGTGGTAATGGGTGTTCGGTGGTGGAGGTGTGGTGGTGGTAGGTGTTCGGTGGTGCTTGTTTGAGAAGAGAGAGAGAGGGAAAGAGAGAGAGAGAGAGAGAGATCTGGGTATATAGAGAGAGAGTTATATATAAAGGATGGTAGTGATGATGGTGATTTGGGAAAGAAGTGGGGGTGGGAGCCACAAAGATATTTGTTTAAATTAAACTATTTTCTATTTATTGTTTTTATTAATAAGTAAGGGTACTTTGGTAATTTAATACAAACTTAACTGGATAACGTAACTTAGGTTAGTGATAAGGACCACACGAGTGCAAAAATTACAAACACTGGGACCAAATGTATAATTATTAAACCATTGAGACCAAGTCTGCAATATTTGCAAACCAAATGGACCAACCAGGCATTTAACTCTATCAAATAATGAGAAAGACCCTTCATGTTGTTTATGAAAATCGTACAATAATTTACAATTTTGTAAAGAAAATGAGTTTTCTATGGTCATTTAGAATAAAAAAGCGTAATCTCATTTTGTGTTTGTTATTATGATATACATGAATGCCAACAAGTTCAAAAAATTAAACACACACACCTTTAATGTATTCTGATAGGTCAAAGAAAAAAAGGTGTGATATCTATTCGTATCAATAAATAAAATGTAAATTACCATTTTGGCCCCTACTGTTATATTTCATTTACATTTTTAGCCCAAAAAAGAATTTTTTATCATCTGAGCCCCATAAAACGTCTTTTTTTCTAACCCTTTTGGCCCCTAACACTAACCTCATCCATTAAATGTTAGGGGCCAAAAGGGTTAAAAAAAGACGGTAGGGGCCAAAAGGGTTAGAAAAAAAGATGTTGGGGACTCAGATGTTAAAAATTGTTTTTTAGGCTAAAAGGGTAAAAGTGATATAACCATAGGGGCCAAAATCGTAATTTATTCAAATAAAATAATGAGTGAAGGGGTATGGTGTTAAATCGTGCGCCGACATGCGTAATGCCACGTATAGGTCGCGCGTAAAATTAGTACGAAAGTTAGAGCATGTGGCTAATAGACACATGACAGGATGTATCCAATAACGCATCACGATGAATGATCATGCAGGAGACAAGAAGTACACAATGACACTAACGTGTCACCAATCACCGTGCACTGACCACTGTTCCATGATCTCCACTTATCTGCTGCTTACAGACCCAACAATAAGGACAACTACCAGGCCACGTGGATCCATTCAACGTGCGCCATCTTCTCGTTTGCCTGTAGACACTAATGATTGTGTCTAAGGAGACAAACGGGATATTCCTTGATTTTGACGTTAGGCCCATCAGCCCATCTTCTTTGTAACTCTCTTTGGCTATAAATAAAGGACTTCACCTCTAAGTTTAAGCATCGCTCTCTCACTTAATACACACACTTTATATACTCAAAACAAGTTCTTATTCTCACAATGGAAGTTGGTTATAAGGAGAACCCCCCAATCCTCCTCCTTATAACGAGCTTCACGGTGTTGTTTTGCAGGATCTTGCCGTAATCAAATGAGAAAGAAAGAAGATTAACCTTTATTTAGATGAGACTAATCCCTCAAGCTAAATTATACATTAACTTAGTGTTTCTTCATTGGCGCCCGCCGACTTTTTATAATCACCTTTTCATCTTCTTTTTGTTTGACCTTCTCCGATTTCCTGGCGGATCAAGGTATTCCTTTCTCTCCTCTTCGTTTCCAGTCTCATTCGGGGCCCACAGCGGACAACGCGCATGTCCAAATCCACCCAATTGACGAGTATGCTGAGGGGGAGTATACTGAAGTTGGGGCTATACATGCAAGTGGTACTCGTACCACCCAAAATGAGACCCCAACGAGCCATGGTCTCGAACCATCGGCGCAACTGTCATTATTACCACCAGAGGGGGAATCTCCCGCCTTGTGGTTCGTCGAAATTCAAGCAACTCTTAATTTCATTTACACACATATGTGTGCGCAACAAGTTCCTGCTCAAAGACAGTCTTAGCACACTCCAGCGGTGACACAACACCCAAGCAACTAGACTATAATTCTCCTCATCAAGAGCGTGCGCCATCGGAACTAATAGATAGGAATCAGCACCGGAGATCGCCTTCACCACGTCAACAAAGTATCCACACCATGCACAACACGCGCGCTGACACAGGTAGATATTATAACAGTCAGTTTACCCATGCACACAGACGAACACCAGTGAGCAACCGTCTATGCCCACGCAACATGACCGATGAATGGGGCACATACACTGGTGAATCAAACCCAACATACCATGAAGGTGATAGCTCATCGGTATCTAGCTGTCTTCTAAGAAATCATCAATCGTGTAAGCCACGGGCACGCACAACGTATAGCCCGTCTGCTGAACATGATTATAGCCAGGTTTACATACCAGTAGCAGCAGAGCAGTCAAAGTTCATTCGTGAAATTACTCTTGCACCATTGGAAACAGCAAAGCTACCACCAACTATTGGTAAGTTTAATGAGTTGTCAGGACTGGATGATCATATCCAAGTTTTTACAAGTATCGGTGTTGTAGGCGGATGGACCCATCCGCTGTGGTACCATCTTTTTGTTCAAAACCTTACTGGCGTGGTGCATGCCTAGTTTAATAGCCTCCATGCAGGCAAGCTGAAGTCGTAGACCAATTTGTAGGAGAAGTTTCTTGCTCATTTTAGTCAGCAACAACGTCATGAGTGCAACACAGCCGAGGTAATGAATATCTGCAGAAGAGTAAACAAAGGCCTTGAAGAATTCATTACTCGGTTCAACAAAAATGCTTATAAACTGGGAATGTCAGTGAAGATTTGATGCATGCACACTTCAAACATGATGTACGATGTGATAGATTGATTCGAACAATAACATGAAAAGATGGGATGCCCAAAGAGTGGGATAAAGTAATGGTAGCAGCCAAAATTGTTGCGCAAATAGAAAAAAACTCTATTTGAAGGGAAGACCAGCCAGTACTCGAGTGAGCACTACCCAAGTAGCCACGTGCACGAGAAGAGTTGGCACAACAAAAAAAGGAAAGAGTTCCGGCTGGAAGCCAAGCTAGTATAACAGTTACGATGAGAAACCCCATTAGGGTGACAATGCTGTCAAAAACAAAAACAGGGAAAAGCACTGGACTCCTATTAGTGCTTATTTTTTGTGCCTGTCACTATGCGAATAGGCTAGATAGAGCGTATGTTGAGCATTGTATCGATGAGAGTTAGATTCGAACACATGAGTTTTGGTGCTTAGGAGTAGTTCGTACGGATGAGACTCATCTGCACGGATGAGGCCCATTCGCACGAACAAGACTCGTCCGCACGGATGAGTCATGCCTATAAAGAGGTTCATGTGTTAGAATTTGCCAAGTTTTGAAGTTCCCAGAGGATAAATGCTGGAGAAACTTTTCTCCAGCTTCTAAAAGATGTATACTCTTTCGTTATGAATGAAGCTGTTGTTGCATATTTCGTACGTCTGCTACTGTGCGAATAGTTAGATAGAGCGTGTTTTGAATATTGTATAAAATAGGAGATAGTTGGACACGGTTTTGTAATGTCAAGGTCCATCCGGACGGATGACCACCCGGACGGATGGCAATCCGGACGGATGGACATATTGCAGGTAGTTGTCTATAAATAGGGACTTGGGGTTCCCATTTGGACAAGCTTTTGGTGCCCTGAGGGGACATGCTGTCCGTGTGGTTTCATGGTGGTGTAATCGTCACAGAATCAATAGAAACCACTTGAAATTGACTGCTCGGTGTCGTATTCTGTTTCTACTCCTTTCTTAGTCGTAATAAACGCGCCGAACACGTCGTATCAGGATCGAAGCTCCGTCAAACTCGCCGGTTCCTGGATTAGCAGTGGTATTAGAGCTACGGTACCGATTTAATCGATCTAACAGTCGGTTAAATCACCCAAAGCTCATCAATTTTGGGTTAAACGGGAGTTTTGACGTTAAAACAGAGAAAATCATCAAAATAATGGTCAATTCACGGATGGATTTTGGAATTGAAGACATCATTCTATTCGGAATTGATTGGCGCACAATCCTGTGAAGTTTCATCATGAAATTCACACAAATAAAGATTCTGGATAGAAAAAACGTGATTTGGAGTGTTCTTGAGCTGAAAGAACATATCCGATCGGATAACCATCTGATCGGATAACCCTCCGATCGGATGACCATCAGACCCATGTCAATATCTTGTGTTTGAATGTCCAGTTGGTTTTCACTCGAATGTTCATTCGATCGGATGACCATCCGATCCACAAACACAAGTTTGTCTCTTTTTCCATTCGGTCGAACGACCATCCGGACAAGAAGACCCTTCCGATCGGATGACCGTCCGATCGGATGACCATCCGACTACATGCCATTCGACCAGATGATCAAATGCCTAAAAAGGCATTTTTTGATCGCAATGACGAGGAGAGTGTCCAGAAAAAATTTGGTGGTTGGAATTTTTTTCGGGTTTTTAACGACCAAGCTGGGCTGGTCGGAGACACCGTTGGGGGCTTCAGTGAACAGATTTGATGATGCGATCACGGATTGTGAAAATTAGTGGGGTAGACATGATACTGGTGTAGAATGTTTATCATTCAGGGTATATGACAATTTATGGGCCAAAACGTAAAATCCGCAATGATGAAAAACTGACGTTTTGAGGAAAATTGTCATATGTTCGGCATAGTCGAGTTTTTTCACAGATAAAAGAGGACTGAATTGCTCAGTTTGAAGGGGAATTCAGTGATAGAGACGTCAGAATTTGCAAAAATGAGGGGGAATAAAAATTTCAATGTCATATGTTGAAATTCCGGCATTTTTGAAATTCGTGACACTGCAACAGTATTTAGGTGGTTTTGACTTCATATTGTCAGGGGGAATGTGAATCTGATCGTGGGTGAAAGCTTCCAAGATCATGATGATCTGAGGTGTTGATAACTGATCGTGGAGGAAAGCATCGGAGATCTGAGAGTGATCGTGGATGATAGCTTCTGAGATCTAGATTATCCGAGGAGATGAATCTGATTGTGGATGAATGCTTCAGAGATCGGATTACATTACCAGATGATTTGTTTTCCGATGAAGATTTGTTGATGTGGAGAATACCATTTACACGGATCTGTCATTCTTATGGTGGGTTAACGTTGATCACGGTAAACGGGATATCAGTTCTTCATAGGGAATCACGGATTTGAAGTTAACCAGTGGAGTATTTGAAGTTTCTATCAATTCCCGGTTGAGTTTTTGTACATTCTTAGATCGAGCAAGCGGAATGCGAGATCGTGTGCTTACATGTAATATCAAAAACTGAGCTCGGATGCGGTTAAAGGTGAAACAGAGGATGTTGTATTGACTAGTTTCAAGTTGGTGATTATTCATGAAGGTTGTAGTTTAGCAAATCAGATGAGAGTCGTGAACTGTGCAAAAGACCTGAAGATTCATTTCAGGGGGAATTAGTGCTTTATACTGACAAAAGCAAACCCGAATCATCAATCGAGGGGGAATCTACTTTCACAATTCAAGATGCCTGATTAAAGTTGCAGAATATTCAAACACGGCTCAAGGTTCTTAAAGTATTAAAGACGATTCGATAATGACAGCCGAGGGGGAATCTGTTGGTGCATATTTCGTACATGTGCCACTATGCGAATAGTTAGATAGAGCGTGTGTTGAATATTGTATAGAATAGGAGATAATTAGACACAGTTTTGTAATGTCAAGGTCCATCTGGACGGATGGCCATCCGGACGGATGGACATATTGTAGGTAGTTGTCTATAAATAGGGACTTGGGGTTCCCATTTGGACAAGCTTTTGGTGCCCTGAGGGGACATGCTGTCCATGTGGTTTCATGGTGCTGTAATCGTCAGAGAATCAATAGAAACCACTTGAAATTGACTGCTCGGTGTCGTATTCTGTTTCTACTCCTTTCTTAGTCATAATAAACGCGCCGAACACGTCGTATCGGGACCGAAGCTCCGTCAAACTCGCTGGTTCCTCGATTAGCACAGGTAAAGATAAGATAGGTGCATCACATAGTTTCTGTTTCAAGGTCTGAAAAGCTTCTTCTTGTTTGGGTCCCCACTTAAAAGGTTTATTCTTTTCAATTAAAGTAGTAAGAGGAACCCCAATCATGGAGAATTTTTCAATAAAACAACGGTAATATCCCGCAAGACCGAGAAATGAACAAACCTCGGTAGGAGTAGTAGGTGTATCCCAATCCTTAATCACACTGATCTTGGAGGGATCTACATGTATACCTTGTTCGTTGACAATGTGTCCCAAAAATTGAACTTCCTTAAGCCAAAATTCACACTTGGAGAACTTGGCAAAAAGTTGTTCTTTCTTCAGGAGTTCCATCGTTAGACGGAGATGTTGTAGTAAACTCATAATGACCATATCTTGTGCGAAAAGCTGTCTTGGGAATATCTTCTTCGAGTACACGAAGCTGATGATACCCAGAACGTAGGTCAATCTTTGAAAAGCAAGTAGCACCCTGTAACTGATCCAAGAGATCATCAATGCGAGGTAGGGGATATCGATTCTTGATGATGAGTTTATTGTGCTCACGATAATCATACACATCCTGAAAGATCCATCTTTCTTTTTTCACAAATACGACAGGAGCACCCCAAGGTGAAAAACTTGGACGGATGAATACTTTGTCAGAAAGTTCCTGAAGCTGTTTAGATAATTCCTTCATCTCAGATGGTGCAAGACGATACGGAGATTTAGCAACAGGATTTGCACCAGGTACAAGATCAATACGGAACTCAACTTGGCGTACTGGGGGTAAACCAGGTAATTCTTCAGGAAATACCTCAGGATAATCCCGAACAACAGGGATGTCTTGAATAGTCTTACTTTTGCCTTTCTCTTATACAACATGTGCCAAGAAAGCCACATACTTCTTTCGTAGGTATTTTTGGGCTTGGTTACATGTCATGAGTTTAAGACTACTAGCAGGTTTTTCACCATGAACCTCTAAGATCTCACCAGTCGAAAGCGGCATACGAACGATCTATTCAAAACCAAACTCCTCTGCATGGTATTTGGCTAAGCAATCCATTCCTACTATACCATCAAAGCTCCCAAGTTGCATTGGCGTGAGGTCGATAGGAAAAAGATGGTTATTAAGGTTCAACTGGAAATTTCGAAGGATGGAATCGAGTACAATGGGTTCACCACTAGTTACTTCTACTGTCAAGGGCTTTCCTAGTTTTGTTCTAGTCATGGAAAGCAAAGGCTCAAAAGCTAAGAATACAAACCTTTTATCGGCACCCGAATAAAAAAGAACAGAAGAAGGTTGGTTGTTAACAAAGAAGGTACCATTCACCACCTCGTAGTCTGCATGTGCCTTGTTTGCATTTATATTAAAGACTCGTCCATGAGCCTGGGCCTGGTTTGCATTTACCAACTTCGGGAATTGGTTCCTGTAGTGGGTCAGATCCCCACAATTATAGCAAGATCCAGGAAGGTAATGAGGTCGTGCAGGTTGCTGAGCAGGTTGTTGAGCAGGGATTTGTGCTGCTGGATTATGGGTAGGAGCAAATCGAAAAGTATTGGCAAGATGAGCCGATTTCCCACAGTTGGTACAAATGCGACACTTTACGTGTGGTTGATGGTGGCTGTTACACTTGTCACACCCCACAAATATCAGAGCTGGCGTGACTAGACTGGTATCTTCATTGCACAGCGGAAGCAAATAAGCTAAGACTTCTAGAAAATTGAACGCCCACTAAGTACTCGACTCCACATGGTTCTCCTATTCCAACTGTGCCATAATTTCTGAAAAGTAACCTAAGAAAGAAACATGCGAAAAATCAACATAAAGTTGAGCGAATTCATAGTTTGTTTTGGAAAAGATTTAAAACAAATCTTTTGATAACCGGTTTGTGAAATATTATTGAGAAAACGAATTTAAAAATCATTTTCTTGTAAAGTTATATGGAAACTTTGTATTTGTAACGCATTATGTTCGAAGAACCATGTATTTGCAAACTCTTGTATTTGCAAAGTTTGTATAACCGTCATTGTCCACCCTGACTTTGACTTCATGCCCGCATAATCCTATGCTTTGAATTTGTATAAAACATGGTATGTAATTTGTAAAACCCCGGTATGAAAGCAACAATGAAAAATAGATCACCAATAGTTTGCAAGGCCATTGATATGTGTGACGTGATGCAGGAAGCTCAAACCTAGCAAATTTTGCACCGGGCTTCCGGCTGTAAGACATAGTCTACCCATGGGCCAACCCTGGTCCAACATGGGCGGGGCTCGCTACACCCAAATAGATCTATCACTCATGTCCCTCGGTCCTACAACGAGGATTAATGGCCTTAAGCGTTATGCCCACCACTCACATGATCTAAGTGTACCCTTCCTTAGCTAACCATACAAAATAATAATGTTTGTAAACAATTGTAACATGTACTTCACCCCTGAAGTTATAAAACTGAAAACAGTTAAAGGAAAAAGGGGAACACGAAACTCACTGGGTGTCCCGTTCCTCAAACGCAGACCAACCCAGTCCCAATATTATAACTAGACGATCCCATCCCTAGTCATGAAAATCATTCACATTTCGATAATACGCATTTGTTTTGTAAAAACCAGTATATTTAGTATGATTCATTCGTAAACCATTTGGGTTCCTCGAAATCCATTCGTAACATGATTTAGAAATATGAGTTTTCGTTCGTTCAAAACTTTGTATGTTCTTGCAAAACGTGCTTTGTCTAAAATATGAAGTATTTGTTCATCGAAAACTTTGTGTGTTTCTGCGAAACGTGCATGTCTTTCCACCCAGAAAACATTTATAAAAATGTAAAACCGTAAACAGGGGGGTTATGAACTCACCTGAATTGCCTTGTGCGAAGCTAGTCTAATTACGACTTCGTGATGTCATTTCCAAGGCGAGACTCGCTAGCATGCATTCTACAATATTCCTAACACGGAATATCTTATAAGTTTCTAAGTAAATGCGGTACCTACACTACGTGTCACCGAGCTCTACAGAATCGTTAACCGAACGATTCAACGGTAAGTTGTTATCTTGAAGGAAACGAGGAAGTTATACTTATTAAGTCTCGTTTATTGTCGGTAATAGTTTACTAAGTCTTTGAAAAACACTTAGTTCTTGTGAGATTTAAAATATATAAATATTTATATAAATATATATAAATATATCGGTAGAATCTCGTTAGTCGTCTTGAGAAGTCGTTTGTGTATGTAATAAACATTTATATGAAAATAACATGTAACAATCTCGTACGCATTATATATGATTTATAGTGTGCCGTTTAGGCGTTTTGAAACAAATATAAAAAGTTATATTTGTTTTATAAAAGGATCGTCGAGTTGTTTGAAGTTTGAAATAAATAGATAAACTATATCTACTTTATAAAAGAACTCGTGTTGTACGATATTTAAAATAAATATATAAGCTATATTTATATTTATAAAACGAACCCCTGTCGTTTAATATTGCAAGTAAACATATAAACTATATTCATTTTAGGTAAAACAATCGTCGTGTCGTTTGATTGTTGAAATAAATATACAATATATTTATCCTTACGAAAAGAAGTCGTAATATCATTCGCCATTTGTAACATTATAAGTCATTACGTTGATTTTACAAAAGTTTTGTCGAATTTTCAAAGTTTAAAATAAATATAATAACTATATTTATTAGTTGTAAATAAATTTCGAATCGTCGTCTTCGTGAGTTGTAAAGCGCCGTCGAAAGTAATCGTATATTTGTATTTGTTTTTCTAAAAGACCATTTTGTATCCGATGGTTTTGGTTTATAATAAAACGCGTTATTTTTACGGTTTTTCTCGAAAAACGGGCAGAGTTTCCTCTGTTTTTGGATGCCCCCGACAACACAAGTTGTCGTTATTTCATCAAAATTCAATCAATATATATATGTTACTTTTGTCAACTATATCAAAACGTATATCAAGTTGTTTCGAGCTCGTTTCACACGTAATATTAAAATTATATAAAAATAACAAACCAATCTTATCCTTAAACCTTTACCATTTCTCGTGTTGAACGACGAAAAATTTGATTGGGTTACCGAGTCAACCGAGTTGACCGAGTCAACTGCGTTGACCGGCTGACTTTGACCGGGTTGACTCAGTCCAACCGAGTCGAACCGAAATACACCGAGTTTAGCCGAGTAGGACTGAGTCGAGCCGAACCCGTCACTAAAACTGCTGACCGAGTTAACCCGGGCCCGAGCTGAGTTGAGTTGACCCGAGATAACCGGCTGACTTCGTTGACCGTGGCTGTCCCGAGCGTCGAACCGAGGTGACACCTGAACCGAACCAATCCGAACCCGAAGTTAGCCCGAACCAAAAACCAAATTGGAAATCAAACCTGTTGAATCCAGGGACCTGAGTCACCACCACCGCCATACGTCGTCGGAGAGCAAGAACCACCGCTGCCGCCACCGCGGCTCCGATCGCCGGACTTCACTGTCGTAAACCGTCGGAACTCATAAATATCATCATCATAATCTTTCAGAAGACGAGATGAAGAAAAACGGGATTTTACCGGTGAAACTCGCCGGATAAAGACATGGACCGCCGGTCCAAGACACAACCAGCTGGACCGAGACACAACCCACTGGTTTGAGATGCCGACCACCTCTGCCACCACCGTCGCTCACCACCGCCACCGGTTCTCTCCCTCTCCTCTGTGTCTCTCTCATCGCCTCTCTCTCTCATCGCCTCTCTCTCTCTCACTCTTCGTCTCTTTCTGTGTAACGCCGCCGCACGCCACCACCATCTGGTGGTGGCAGCCGATAATCAAAAGTGAGTGGGGGGTGTTACATGTCGGAGGGGACCACCGGCCGCCGTCGCCGGCCCGGTGCTGTCGCCGGTCAGTTCATCGAGTGGGAGAGAGGGTGCGGGTGAGAGGTGTGTCTGGTTGTGGGTCTTGTGTTAGGATGAAGAAGAAGCACCTCTTTTCCTTTGTGTGTAGTAGTAATCGAGAGAGGGAGAGGGTAGAAGGTGAGAGGATGTTTGTTTTATGTGTGTGTATGTTAAAGATTTGTTTTGTGTGTGTCTGCAGTATATAGATCTAGAGAGTGTTTGGGATTTGAAAGTTTTGTATGAATATAGAGTGGGGAGGTGAAAATCAGGCATGGATCTTATAGATTGTAGATGTTTCAACTTTTGAGACAAGATCTCTTGTAGAGATTTTGTAGAGATTTTGATAAGATTTTCAAGGAAAAGATTTTCAGGGAAAATCTTGTAGAAGAGATCTTGTATAGATCTTCAAGCAAACCAAAATATACAGTTTGGTTGTGTGTATGTATGTTTATCTGAGGTTTTCCCAAATGAGGGATAGGGTACACTAAGATATATATATATACTTAGAGTTTTAGTTAGTGGGCTTTGGGCTTGGGCCCAAGGCCCACAAACCCAATCCCCGAGTTTAAGTGACCCGTAATTTCTACGAGACCCGATATCGTAACCCAAACTCCATAAGTGTCGAAAGAATAAAATTTTAAAATTAAAAGGCGTATAATAGTGGCGTTTGTCGTGTGACGCGTTCGTTTGTCGATTACGGTAATAATCGCGAAAAATTATATCGTTGCCGTCTTTAATCCGTTTTTCGATCAGGTTTCGACTGTAGTTACTAAAATTTTATTACGGAGCTAAATATAGCATAAAGTGTAAGTTTCGAATGTGATAGGTGTCTCCGTCACTTCCGTTTCGTTGCCGATGCGTTTCCTACCATCGCGTTTTTAGTTCACGTTTGCATTTGTGTCGCACGGAAGCCTAATAAATTCACAAAATTAATTTCATAAGCATAAAATTTTCGTGTAACATTCATACTTGTCGGCGTTGTCAGTATTTTGTACGGTATTAGTTCGTTGTCGTTTGATGTTCCGCAAATTCCACGCGAATCTTCATACGCGTACTGTAAAGTCGGATAAACGTTCCTAGGCACTCCAAAGGCCTAATTAAGTTAATTTGTGCTGTAAACACTATTTATTATCGTGTGAATCACCTGTTAATCACGTAATTTAAGAGCCGTAAATCACCGGTTGTCACATTCTCCCCCTGTTAATGAAACTTCGTCCTCGAAATTTAGACTACATTAACTCCTTAGAGTTACGTTATGTGTAGGTAAATATGAATAGTATCAAAGTGGATGACCATGAAATCGGATCAAGAGTTATTCGAATCATATGAATTTAAGGACATTCCTCAACAATAAGAACACAACGGTTAGAAGGAGTATGTTTCAGGAATTGTCGTCCAAGGAAATGAGACGTAATAACAGGGATCCATCAATGAATAGGAACTTCGACCAATAGAATTCCACATGAACGTTTACAACATGTAAATGAGTTCTAGAAGCAATAACATCCACTAGATGAACTTAGAATCAACGATCTCAAATGTAATAGTTTGCATGAAACGCTCGATCGTGATCAGCACAAGCTGCAAGTTATACCGACGCCACAAGGTGTCGTAGAGAATGAAACAATTTCAATATAGCGGTGATCGAACAAGTATCACCTGTGTTTTGCATGAAACGCTCAATCATGATTAGCCCAAGCTACAAGTTTGTACTGACACCACAAGGTGTCGTAGTGATTTAAATAATTCACTATTAGCGGTGATCAAACAAATTCACCGTGTTTGAAATCAAATGAAAGCGCAATGAAGTAAATATGAAAATTTGTTTCTAACAACATCATAGGATTTTTCAATTGAAAATGGAACATCAAAGAAATAATGTCTCCGATCGAAGGTGAAGAAGCAATGAATATTGCAAAACATTCGATCAATAATGAAAGAACCGTTAGGAGGTACACAGGAATATAAAAATGAATTTGTGTACAATTGTCTTAACACACGATTGTATTAAGACTGCTTTAATATGATAAATCAAAGCGGATTTAAAGCAAATAAATAAATAAATAATTAAATCCGTGTATGAGATGCGTAAACGAGTTTAGCGCAAGCTTCAAATTAGTGAAAACACCACCACATGGTGTCGAAATCAACAAACAATTTAATGGAGTCGAATGCCAAACAAGTTTACTACGACTCGAAACAAATGAAGTGCTCGTTAAAAATTGATTTGAATATGATGCTCCCAATACATCATATGATGCTTTGAATTGAATATGTGTAATGAACAAGTTCAAACAAACGAACTTGGTTTCGACGCAATCCGACAATAAATACATGTATCGATAAGAAAGACTTTCGGCATGGTCACAACGAAAAACCATGTATGTAACTTGAAAAGAATAGGGATTTCAATAAAATGTGTTGACTTGATAACAAAGGAGCCAACAATTACAATAATGCGGGTCATTCGAATCACAAATCAATAATTAGATTTAGCAAAATAATATTTGAACTTTGATGAAACGCTCATTCGAAACGAAACCACATGCGTAACAAACGATGCATGCGTAACATATGAATTTTTCAAGAACTGAAGCAAATGAATATTCGCTATACTGAAAGAAATGATCGTGATACAATGACCATTAAGAGGAGTAGAGATACGAAAATCTACTTAGTAAATGTGAAAGTTGAAATTTCAATAAAAGAAATTTGAGGACTTTACCTGGGGTTACATGTGATGTCCGGTTGTTAGGCGACATTACCATGGAATGTCGAACATAGCGTATTCGTTGTTAATAAGATAGGGGGAATACGAAGGCATACGTCTTCTCCTTAGCATGACTCGTGTCATTTGCAGGACCGCGTGCCCAACCGCCGCTTCCTGATCGATAGTTTTCGTGCTAACAGGATTAGCATCATCGTTGAAATGCTCCATAGTGTCTTCTCGGTGACTTCAACTCGAAAGTCGTATGTGACGTACTTCAACCTCCGTTGATGTATAGCTTAAGTTTCATGTATACTTGTGCACTAGCGTTTTGTTTCGCGTAGAATGTGATGTACTCCGACATCCGTTGACGTAAAATTTGAGTTCCATGTATTCTCATGCACTAGCGTTTCGTTATGCGTAGGCTGCCTGCTCGGGAAGTCAAAATATCATAGACAATATGGATAATAGTGTGTGCCCGAGTTAATATTCGCGGTTCCTACGTGATGACCTTTAATGAACTTCAGCATAAGTTTTCCAAAGGTCCTAAATGAATGTTCCCTAAACTCTCAGAGTTTTGTGTACTGTATGTAATTGTTTTATGCACCGTGTGTAAAACACCACAATAGCATATGTTTGAAAACAAAATCTTGACTGTTTGTTTTTCGGCAACGGTTGGAGACCATATTCGAGTACTAGGCGTTCTGTATGTATTCAAAGTCATAATAGTCTAAGTCCCCAGAGGAAAGTGAGGTTAGAGCCTAGGTATCGCTACAGAAACCTAATTCGCAGTAACCTATAGCTCTGATACCAATCTGTCACACCCCGAAAATATCAGAGCTGGCGTCATTGGACTGGTATCTTCATTGCACAGCGGAAGCAAATAAGCTAAGACTTCTAGAAAATTGAACGCCCACTAAGTACTCGACTCAACATGGTTCTCCTATTCCAACCATGCCATAATTTCTGAAAAGTAACCTGAGAAAGAAGCATGCGAAAAATCAACATAAAGTTGAGCGAGTTCATAGTTTGTTTTGGAAAAGATTTAAAACAAATATTTTTGATAACCGGTTTGTGAAATATTATTGAGAAAACGAATTTAAAAATCATTTTCTTGTCAAGTTATATGGAAACTTTGTATTTGTAACGCATTATGTTTGTAGAACCATGTATTTGTAAACTCTTGTATTTGCAAAGTTTGTATAACCCTCAATGCCCACCCTGACTTTGACTTCATGCCCGCATAATCCTATGCTTTGAATTTGTATAAAACATGGTATGTAATTTGTAAACCCCCGGTATGAAAGCAACAAGGAAAAACAGATCACCAATGGTTTGCAAGGCCATTGATATGTGTGACGTGATGCAGGAAGCTCAAACCTAGCAAATTTTGCACCGGGCTTCCGGCTGTAAGACATAGTCTACCCATGGGCCAACCCTGGTCCAACATGGGCGGGGCTCGCTACACCCAAATAGATCTATCACTCATGTCCCTCGGTCCTACAACGAGGATTGATGGCCTTAAGCGTTATGCCCACCACTCACATAATCTAAGTGTACCCTTCCTTAGCTAACCATACCAAATAATAATGTTTGTAAACAATTGTAACATGTACTTCACCCCTGAAGTTATAAAACTGAAAACAGTTAAAGGAAAAAGGGGGAACACGAAACTCACTGGGTGTCCCGTTCCTCAAACGCAGACCAATCCAGTCCCAATATTATAACTAGACGATCCCATCCCTAGTCATGAAAATCATTCACATTTCGATAATACGCATTTGTTTTGTAAAAACCGGTATATTTAGTATGATTCATTCGTAAACCATTTAAGTTCCTCAAAATCCATTCGTAACATGATTTAGAAATATGAGTTTTCGTTCGTTCAAAAACTTTGTATGTTCTTGCAAAATGTGCTTTGTCTAAAATATGAAGTATTTGTTCATCGAAAACTTTGTGTGTTTCTGCGAAATGTGCATGTCTTTCCACCCCGAAAACATTTATAAAAATGTAAAACCGTAAAAAGGGGGGTTATGAACTCACCTGAATTGCCGTGTGCGAAGCTAGTCTAATTACGACTTCGTGATGTCGTTTCCAAGGCGAGACTCGCTAGCGTGCATTCTACAATATTCCTAACACGGAATATCTTATAAGTTTCTAAGTAAATGCGGTAACTACACTACGTGTCACCGAGCTCTACCGAATCGTTAACCGAACGATTCAATGGTAAGTTGTTATCTTGAAGGAAACGAGGAAGTTATACTTGTTAAGTCTCGTTTATTGTCGGTAATAGTTTACTAAGTCTTTGCAAAACACTTAGTTCTTGTGAGATTTAAAATATATAAATATTTATATAAAAATATATAAATATATCGGTAGAATCTCGTTAGTCGTCTTGAGAAGTCGTTTGTGTATGTAATAAAAATTTATATGAAAATAACATGTAACAATCTCGTACGCGTTATATATGATTTATAGTGTGCCGTTTAGGCGTTTTGAAACAAATATAAAAAGTTATATTTGTTCTATAAAAGGATCGTCTAGTTGTTTGAAGTTTGAAATAAATAGATAAACTATATCTATTTTATAAAAGAACTCGTGTTGTACGATATTTAAAATAAATATATAAGTTATATTTATTTTTATAAAACGAATCCGTGTCGTTTAATATTTCAATTAAACATATAAACTATATTCATTTTAGGTAAAACAATCGTCGTGTCGTTTGATTGTTGAAATAAATATACAATATATTTATCCTTACGAAAAGAAGTCGTAATATCATTCGCCATTTGTAACACTATAAGTCATTACGTTGATTTTACAAAAGTTTTGTCGAATTTTCAAAGTTTAAAATAAATATAATAACTATATTTATTAGTTGTAAATAAATTTCGAATCGTCTTCTTCGTGAGTTGTAAAGCGCCGTCGAAAGTAATCGTATATTTGTATTTGTTTTTGTTTTTCTAAAAGACCATTTTGTATCCGATGGTTTTGGTTTATAATAAAACGCGTTATTTTTACGTTTTTTCTCGAAAAACGGGCAGAGTTTCCTTTGTTTTTGGACGCCCCCGACAACACAAGTTGTCGTTATTTCATCAAAATTCATTCAATATATATATGTTACTTTTGTTATATCAAAACGTATATCAAGTTGTTTCGAGCTCGTTTCACACGTAATATTAAAATTATATAAAAATAACAAACCAATCTTATCGTTAAACCTTTACCATTTCTCGTGTTGAACGTCGAAAAAGTTGACTGGGTTACCGAGTCAACCGAGTTGACCGAGTCAACAGAGTTGACCGGCAAACTTTGACCGAGTTGTCTCAGTCCGACCGAGTCGATCCGAAATCCACCGAGTTGAGCCGAGTTGGACTAAGTCTAGCCGAACCTGTCACTGAAACTGCTGACCGACTTGACCCGGGCCCGAGCTGAGTTGACCCGAGATAACCGGCTGACTTCGTTGACCGTAGCTGACCCGAGCGTCGAACCGAGGTCACACCTGAACCAAACCAATCCGAACCCGAAGTTAGCCCGAACCAAAAACCAAATTGGAAATCAAACCTGTTGAATCCAGGGACCTGAGTCACCACCACCGCCATACGTCGTCGGAGAGCAAGAACCACCGCTGCCGCCGCCACGGCTCCGGTCGCCGGACTTCACTGTCGTAAACCGTCGGAACTCATAAACATCATCATCATAATATTTCAGAAGACAAGAGATGAAGAAAAACGGGATTTTACCGGTGAAACTCGCCGGATAAAGACATGGACCGCCGGTCCAAGACACAACCCGCTGGACCGAGACACAACCCACTGGTTCGAGATGCCAACCGCCTCTGCCGCCGCCGTCGCTCACCACCGCCACCGGTTCTCCCTCTCTCCTTTGTCTCTCTCTCATCGCCTCTCTCTCTCTTCGTCTCTTTCTGTGTAACGCCGCCGCACGCCACCACCATCTGGTGGTGGCAGCCGATAATCAGAAGTGAGAGGGGGGGTGTTACTTGTCGGACGGGACCACCAGCCGCCGTCGCCGGCCCGGTGCTGTCGCCGGTCTGTTCATCGAGTGGGAGAGAGGGTGCGGTTGAGAGGTGTGTCTGGTTGTGGGTCTTGTGTTATGATGAAGAAGAAGCGCCCCTTCTCCTTTGTGTGCAGTAGTAATCGAGAGAGGGAGAGGGTAGAAGGTGAGAGGATGTTTGTTTTATGTGTGTGTATGTTAGAGATTTGTTTTGTGTGTGTCTGCAGTATATAGATCGAGAGAGTGTTTGGGATTTGAAAGTTTTGTATGAATATAGAGTGGGGAGGTGAAAATCAGGCATGGATCTTGTAGATTGTAGATGTTTCAACTTTTGAGACAAGATCTCTTGTAGAGATTTTGATAAGATTTTCAAGGAAAAGATTTTCAGGGAAAATCTTGTAGAAGAGATCTTGTATAGATCTTCAAGCAAACCAAAATATACAGTTTGGTTGTGTGTATGTATGTTTGTCTGAGGTTTTCCCAAATGAGGGATAGGGTGCACTAGGATATATATATATATATATATATATATACTTAGAGTTTTAGTTAGTGGGCTTTGGGCTTGGGCCCAAGGTCCACAAACCCAATCCCCGAGTTTAAGTGACCCGTAATTTCTACGAGACCCGATATCGCAACCCAAACGCCATAAGTGTCGAAAGAATAAAATTTTAAAATTAAAAGGCGTATAATAGTGGTGTTTGTCGTGTGACGCGTTCGTTTGTCGATTACGATAATAAACGCAAAAAATTATATCGTTGTCGTCTTTAATCCGTTTTTCGATCCGGTTTCGACTGTAGTTACTAAAATTTTATTACAGAGCTAAATATAGCATAAAATGTAAGTTTTGAAGGTGATAGGCGTCTCCGTCGCTTTCGTTTCGTTGCCGATGCGTTTCCTACCATCGCGTTTTTAGTTCACGTTTGCATTTGTGTCGCACGGAAGCCTAATAAATTCACAAAATTAATTTCATAAGCATAAAATTTTCGTCTAACATTCATACTTGTCGGCGTTGTCAGTATTTTGTACGGTATTAGTTCGTTGTCGTTTGATGTTCCGCAGATTCCACGCGAATCTTCATACGCGTACTGTAAAGTCGGATAAACGTTCCTAGGCACTCCAAAGGCCTAATTAAGTTAATTTGTGCTGTAAACACTATTTATTATCATGTGAATCACCTGTTAATGACGTAATTTAAGAGCCGTAAATCACCAGTTGTCATAACACTTGTTGCACAAAGGTGCATTACCAGCGTATTGCCTTTTGGCTGGTGGTTGTGTAAGTTGATTTGGAGCTGCCTTGTTAGTTTGTGCTGTAACAACGAAGTTCTTGGAAGCCTTATGCTTCCTAGACTTCCTTGAAGACTCAGCTTTCTTCCCCTTCTGTTTCTCATTATTATCAGACTGTTTCTTGTCACCCTTTCTGTGGAGTTTACCTTTCTTGACTTGTGAGTCAGTCAAGGTAGCAGCGAGCTCGATGGCCAGTAACTATATCTTAAACAGGATCTAGCAAACCATCAATATACTTTTCAATCGCCTTGTCCAAAGGCGTGACCATCGTTGGACAGAGTAAGCTTAACTCCTCGTATCTGTCGGTATAAGCCCGTTGTTCACCACTGTCTTGCTTCAGATCATGGAACTCATTCTATAGTGCCCTCTGCTCATGACGAGGGCAGAACTCTTTCATCATCAGAGCCCTGAGTTCCTCCTATGTTTGACCAAAAGAAACATCAGCCCCTCGATCTCTCGTCACTCTGTTCCACCACGTGAGTGCCCTCTTTTGAAACACACTAGAAGCAAACTCGACTTTACGGTTGTTAGGACACTGAACATGGCGAAAAGTACTCTCAAGACTCTCAAACCACTATAGGAGCCTAGTTGCTCCATCAGAACCACTAAACTTGAGCGGTTTAGCCGAATTAAATTATTTAAAGTTGCACGGATCAGGTGCATTAACATTGTTGTTGTTGGCTTGGTTAATTTGAGTAATGAGATTTGGTAGTACAGCAGCCATCTGCTGTGCTATAATAGTTGCCAGTTCGGCATCGGGTTGTTGTACGTTTCGTAGAGGAGGCATTCTGAAAGAGGAAGACATGAGAGAAAACAAGAGAGATGATATGATGAAAAATGAGATGTCATGAATATCGACAAAATGTAAGGATGGTGGTCATTCGTTCGTTACTTAAAACAAACAAATGACACACAGTGACTAATCAAAGTAAATGGGTCATAATAATGTATTGCGAAGACATGCTTTAGCCTATAAGTGGACACTCACCCCAAGAGTTCCAAGGTAAGAGTGACTGGTCCGATACTGCGGATTTGTACGAATACTCTAGCCTTAGACAAAAAACTCGAGGTACAGGCTGTGACACCTGTGCCTCTGCGACCATCAAACAAATACCAAATCAATGAAATATTGTGTTTCATACTTGGGATTTGTATAAATATGTGTATCATGTGCACATATCAATTCATGTTCGATTTCGAGCTTTAAATCGCTTTCTGGAAGGTTATACGCGAACTGATGCGTAAATATAACCAGTTTAATGCAACAAATACTCCGGAACAGTGACATAGGCTTAACATACCATAAATAACCTTTATATAACTTAGAAATAAGTTTTGGAGGGTTTGGTGTGGCAAAATCAAGTTTATTCGCTTGCAGGGACTAATTTCGACAAACTGTGAAAGTATGCCGATTCGTACTGTAACGAACATTCCGGAACTTGATCATAAGTTAAATATGCCCTAAATATCCTTTACATAGCTTAGAAATAGGCTTTGAGGTGTTTGGTGCGCAAACATAAACTTTCTTGATCAACAGGGACTAAAAGCGTCAAAAAATGCCCAAATGACCAGATTCATTGTATCTAGTCCAATTTTGATTTTTTGAAGGTTTTGATCATAGTTTTTCAATACCATTTAATGGATTTTGCTTGTTTTTGATGTTCCCATGGTTTAGAAAACCATGTGCCCACTTGTAAGGTCAAGATCAAAGCACGATTTGCGAGAAACGATCCTAACGGTTCTCCGAAATCTATAAATATCCAAGCTCCCATTCCATTTTCCTCACACCTTGATCTGATTTTATGCTCTAAGTTGAAGCTTTGTGCTTCATACCTGAGTATTTAGATCAAGTTCTTCCTAGCTTGGACCCGTTGTAAGTTTCTTTCATGCTTTAATGCGTTTTTAAGCACGAAAGTTCGTTTGAACTTCGCAACGTGAGCGTAATCACGATGGTTATAGTCCCTTGTGACTATACCTACTAATTACCACGTTGATTAGGTGTAGTGACGTGTCATAGTTTCGGTCAAAATGCGTATTCATGCGTATTTTGCAACCAAACTATTCTTGGGTATCAAAACCTTTTGTTTTGATATCAAACTTGTTTTCTAACTTCGTTAAACATGTTTTAACATGTTTAACTCGTCGCTTTTAGTTTAGTGCTTATATAGGGTCGTAAGATAAGCGGTTTAAACAACCGCTTAGACTTTCGAACCCGACCCGTTTGGTTGATAATTAGGATCCGACCAAGCATTTATTGTGACCATAGTTGTATAGGAAATAACCTTCCGAGGTTATACCTTATGGTCACTTTGTTTAGTTAGTTGCATGATAGGTAGTTTATATGCCTTAGAAAAATGACCAAAATGCCCTTTTTACGCATAAATTCATTTTAAGCATATGTAACCTAAATTTTGACATCTAAATTGATTAGGCAACATTATTAGACATGTTAAGGCATATAATACTTGTCATAGGACTAGTTAGACGGTCTGAACGCGTTTTACGCGAATGACGCGTTAAAGTGGCGTAAGCTACCTTAACGAGTCGTAATGGGTCGTAAGCACTTAGGTTAGGTTTCGTTTTAGAATGTAGGCTTTGTTAAACCATATTACATGAGTCCCTACACTCATTTGGTTTACGAAACCTCATTTTATCCGATCCTCTGATTTAGGTCCGTTTATTAACATAGTTACCTATATTAGGTGCCGTTTGATTTCCGTGATTCCTCTAGCTTTGCTTGGTTGTTAGTCAAGACTTCTAAGCATCCTCAAGTGAGTACATAGACCCCTCTTTTACTGTTTTCAAATGTTTTGGGGTGAAACACATGTGCCTACTTGTTACTTTCGTGTTTTTTATGATTTTATATCATATGCTTGTTATGTTCATTAGTATATATATAGTACATGATTTCATTATGTTTTGCTATGTATGTTCACTTAACATGCTAGCACATTGATTTTTGTATATTACATTTTGTTGCATATGTTCACTCAGCATATGGACACATTGTTTTACATTTTGAACCGTTTGTAACTGTTTGATTTATATGAACTGTTAGTAACTGTTTGATTATGTGAACCGTTTGTAACTGTTTGATTATGTGAACCTTTTGTAACTGTTTGATTTATATGAACCGTTTGTAACTGTTTGATTATGTGAACCGTTTGGTATTGTTTGAACCGTTGGGTTAGCGAAGTGATTAGGTAACGGGGTGGGTGTAATGTGTTAAAAGCATGGTGGATACGCCGCTGGTACTTCCTCTATATAAGTGCTTTTAATACATTATATATCGTTGCGTTATCTAGATCACTTGGGCAAGTTTATCAAAACAAAGTTATATTACAAGGTTTTTCTAACAATATAAAACATTCGAGTTTTATTTCAAAAACTATTTACAATTTGGGTTTCTATGAACAAATGTTTTGGAGTCAAGATTCATGGTATCGAGGTTTTATAAAACAAATCTGTTTTGACTTAGTTATTTCAATTTACATTACAAACATTTTACAAAACTTGGTTTTCTAATTATCAATTTACAAAGGTGTTTACGTTATATTTTCAAAACATAAACGAGCCATGAATCTGACACTCTCATAAAATCCTATGTACTCGCCGGCATTTTATGCTGACGTATTTTCACATGTGTTTCAGGTACCACAGTTGGTGATATTTGATGATGATATTGATGCATGCTCACATAGGAACGGACGAGGCCTTAGTGACTAAAAAACAATGAAAGTCTATTTGTTCATGTTTTGTTTCTAATTTCAATGTAAAGTAATACATTTAATTTAATAAAACAGAACTTCAATCCATGTGTTATGAAACAATGATTCTGTTACAACACTCCCAGACGTTTCCGCCACGATTTGTTGTTTTTCGTCGTCGGGGTGTGACATAAAAGTTGGTATCAGAGCTCATGGTTATAGGGAATTAGGTTATTAGTAATGCTTTGACCTAGTCTATAACCTTCCTAGGACCCTAACGAGAGTTTACTTGCGTTTAGTCATAAAACAATACCGTCACCTATCTTTAGGTGACAACCACAATGAGAACATAAATTTCGAATCCGCTTTGAAAACTAGTCATCTGTTCTAGGATGATTTATTATAAGGTTTTGAACCTTCAAAGTTTTCAAAATCTCGTCAAAGTTTGGGTCTAAATAATGTGAACACGTGCAAACTGGAAGGGTGGGTGCCTGTACCCTGAGTCTTCTGTCTAAGGCTAGAGTGTTCGTACAAATCTGCAGTATCGGACCAGTCACTCTTACCTGGGACCTCTTGGGGTGAGTGTCCACTTATAGGCGAGCATGTCTTCGCGATACATGATGAAGACCTATTTACTTTGATTCAACTTTTGTGTGTCGTTTGTTTGCTTCGTGGTTCGAACGAATGACCATCACCCATGCCTTTTGGTCGGAAATTGTAACATCCTTACTCAATGCCATTTCATTTGTTTTCTCTCTTGTTTCCCCTTTTAGAATGCCTCCACGACGCGACAATCAGGTACCTAATGAAGAACTGGAAGCTATCATTATGCAGCAAATGGCTGCTGCAATCCCAAACATCATTGCTCAATGTAACCTAGCCCTCAACAACAATAATGCCCCATGCAACTTCAAGACGTTCAACTCAGCTAAGCCATCAAAGTTTTCTGGGTCTCAAGGAGAGACTGCACTTCTGCAATGGTTCAAGAGTCTAGAGAGCACCTTCAGACATGTTCAATGCCCAAACGAGCGAAAGGTAGAGTTCGCATCTAGTGTTTTTGAGAAACGAGCTCTAACATGGTGGAATGGTGTGATGAGAGATAGGGGTGCCGAGGTAGAACTGGCTCAAACCTGGGAAGAGCTTCGAGCACTAATGATGAGGAAATTCTGTCCTCGTCATGAGATTAGGGCATTGGAAAGGGAATTCGACGATCTTAAGCAAGATAGCGGTGAGCATCGAGCCTACACTGACCGTTATGAGGAGTTAAGTCTGTTATGCCCGAACATGGTTACGCCTTTGGATAAGGAAATCGAAAAGTACATTGATGGCCTCCCTGACTCAGTTCAAGATATTGTTACTGGTAGTAATCCCACTACAGTTAGACAGGCCATTGAGCTATTGACGGGTGGTCCGTAGGACAACCCTTAAACAAGCTAAAAATACATACATCTCATACTTTATTCGGTTTATTGTTTGAACTTAGTAACTACGAGAGATTTGATGTTGCAGGTGTTAAGGCGCTCAAAGTGCAGGATTTAGGAAGCTTGGATGGATGTGGGAAGATGGCATCATTAAGAGATGAAGAAAACAAGTTTTGAGGGAGAAACGAAGGAAAAAGCCCACTCAGCGCCGTAACCTACGGCTAGGAGCCGTAGGTTACGGCCATCAATGATCCACAAGTGCACTGCCGTAAAACAGAAGGTTCATGCCGTAAAGAACATTTAGAGCCGTAACCTACGGCCCTCAGCCGTAGGTTACGGCACCCTATGTTGATCTTGGAAGCTGCTGACAGGCGTAACCTACGGCTGGGAGCCGTAGGTTACGCCTCCGACTGATCTCAAAATGTAACTTACACATTTATTGGCCATTTCATGAGGATTTATGGGATCTTATCATGGGTATTCGGTTACGGAAGATGGGGGACGAGTTGGGGGAGTATATTTGAGGCACTTGGAAGTGAAAAACATATCTTATCATCTATCTTTCATCTAGTTTTGTTGGTGATCTTGTTGAACAACATTACCTTCTATTTTTGCGTTATGATGTCACTTCAAGCCATGTGTGGCTAAACATTCTATGATTATCTTGGGTTGATGGTTGTGTAAGACTTGTGCTTTTATTTTATATTTCTAGAATAACAACTCCTTTCTTTTTGAATTGTTTGTTATGGTGCATGATTGATTGTTAGTAAAGTATTGATTTTTATGCTAAACTAATTAGAAACCATATGTTCTTGGTGCCATTGGCAATCGAGATATCATGGGTATAGTTAGGCTTGGGTAAGGGTTAATTGATCATCGGGTAACAACCTCACGTTCTAGGAATCTGAGTACTTAGTTCCCTTTCATCACTGCAATTGGTCATACACGAACTATGTCTATGTAGTTCTTTCTAGTTGAATGTTAGCACAAAAGTCGAAGCAAACCGGAAACTCAAGATAGTCATTTGTCTCGCAATTGTTCACAACTAAATTTTCATTTTTGGAATTAGCTTAGCATTCCTAAGTTTTAAAATCAAACAATCCAATTCTTGAATTTACTTTTATTGCAATTAGTTAACTTTAGTTAATTTAGAAATAGCACATTTTCCACAAACTCCATGTGTTCGATATAGTCATTTGTCTCTAAAATTGTTTACAAACTCAATTCTCATTTCGCAAATTAATTAGTAATCTTAGTTTTAAAAGAAACCAATCCAATCAAACCAACTCTTGAATTTTATTTTCTCGCAATTAGTCTAATTTAGTTAATCTAGATAAATTCTCAAGTAACACATATTCCACAAACTCCCTGTGTTCGATACCCACTTACCGCTATCTACTTAGTAGTAATTGGATTAAATTTGATTATACCATAGCACCAAACTCGACCATTGTCCACGCTACATCGTTTAGACCATCAAACCAGTCGGGTTTCCAATACTCGACCCTTCCATTTTGGCAATCTTCGGGAATTCAAGGAGATGGGTATGATGAAGGATTTGAGGAGTTTGAGGGTTTTGATGAAGATGGGTATGCTTATGGGGGTGATGGAGATCAAGAGGAATTCGGTTATTTGCAAGGCCAAATGCAAGTGATTCCAAATGTTGGTGGAGTCCAACAACAACAACTCATACCTCAACATGTGAGGCCGAGGCCACAAGGGCCACAAATGCAACGTCCCATACCATTGCAACAAGTTCGTCCGCCGAATGTTCAACAACAATTTCAAAGGCCTATTCAACACCCACCGATGCCGCCACAACAATTTAAACAACCATTGGCACCACAAGGGCGTATGCCAAGACCAATGGGTCCAATGCGTCCAAGGGGTCGTGTGGGTGTACCAAGAAGGCATCTTAGAGATCATGCAAGAGGTATTGAAGCGCATTTCAGGCCAGCGATTACTCATAATCCTTCACCGGTAGTTATTCCTCACAATGATCAAGGGAGGACATTCGAAGTTCGAACCAACCCGTAAGTCCCTTTGATTCATAAGCATGCTAGATATTTGTTAGGAGGAAACTTGATTCTTATACAAGCTTATTGTCACACACACACACACACGCATTGAGTGGTTTTACATTATATGCTAATAATTCTTGTTACCGAGAGATTTTTGTGAGGGGTGTGTCTTGTGGTATGATTGAAAGTTAGTAAAAGGACGGCACATTTAGCTTGGTTTGCATGTTTGATCGCTTAGGTTTTGAATCATTTTGAATGGGTTGCTTGGGACAAGCAACGGGTAAGTGTGGGGATGTGACGGGTGGTCCGTAGGACAACCCTTAAACAAGCTAAAAATACATACATCTCATACTTTATTCGGTTTATTGTTTGAACTTAGTAACTACGAGAGATTTGATGTTGCAGGTGTTAAGGCGCTCAAAGTGCAGGATTTAGGAAGCTTGGATGGATGTGGGAAGATGGCATCATTAAGAGATGAAGAAAACAAGTTTTGAGGGAGAAACGAAGGAAAACGCCCACTCAGCGCCGTAACCTACGGCTAGGAGCCGTAGGTTACGGCCATCAATGATCCACAAGTGCACTGCCGTAAAACAGAAGGTTCATGCCGTAAAGAACATTTAGAGCCGTAACCTACGGCCCTCAGCCGTAGGTTACGGCACCCTATGTTGATCTTGGAAGCTGCTGACAGGCGTAACCTACGGCTGGGAGCCGTAGGTTACGCCTTCGACTGATCTCAAAATGTAACTTACACATTTATTGGCCATTTCATGAGGATTTATGGGATCTTATCATGGGTATTCGGTTACGGAAGATGGGGGACGAGTTGGGGGAGTATATTTGAGGCACTTGGAAGTGAAAAACATATCTTATCATCTATCTTTCATCTAGTTTTGTTGGTGATCTTGTTGAACAACATTACCTTCTATTTTTGCGTTATGATGTCACTTCAAGCCATGTGTGGCTATACATTCTATGATTATCTTGGGTTGATGGTTGTGTAAGACTTGTGCTTTTATTTTATATTTCTAGAATAACAACTCCTTTCTCTTTGAATTGTTTGTTATGGTGCATGATTGATTGTTAGTAAAGTATTGATTTTTATGCGAAACTAATTAGAAACCATATGTTCTTGGTGCCGTTGGCAATCGAGATATCATGGGTATAGTTAGGCTTGGGTAAGGGTTAATTGATCATCGGGTAACAACCTCACGTTCTAGGAATCTGAGTACTTAGTTCCCTTTCATCACTGCAATTGGTCATACACGAACTATGTCTATGTAGTTCTTTCTAGTTGAATGTTAGCACAAAAGTCGAAGCAAACCGGAAACTCAAGATAGTCATTTGTCTCGCAATTGTTCACAACTAAATTTTCATTTTTGGAATTAGCTTAGCATTCCTAAGTTTTAAAATCAAACAATCCAATTCTTGAATTTACTTTTATTGCAATTAGTTAACTTTAGTTAATTTAGAAATAGCACATTTTCCACAAACTCCCTGTGTTCGATATAGTCATTTGTCTCTAAAATTGTTTACAAACTCAATTCTCATTTCGCAAATTAATTAGTATTCTTAGTTTTAAAAGAAACCAATCCAATCAAACCAACTCTTGAATTTTATTTTCTCGCAATTAGTCTAATTTAGTTAATCTAGATAAATTCTCAAGTAACACATATTCCACAAACTCCCTGTGTTCGATACCCACTTACCGCTATCTACTTAGTAGTAATTGGATTAAATTTGATTATACCATAGCACCAAACTCGACCATTGTCCACGCTACATCGTTTCGACCATCAAACCAGTCGGGTTTCCAATACTCGACCCTTCCATTTTGGCAATCTTCGGGAATTCAAGGAGATGGGTATGATGAAGGATTTGAGGAGTTTGAGGGTTTTGATGAAGATGGTTATGCTTATGGGGGTGATGGAGATCAAGAGGAATTCGGTTATTTGCATGGCCAAATGCAAGTGATTCCAAATGTTGGTGGAGTCCAACAACAACAACTCATACCTCAACATGTGAGGCCGAGGCCACAAGGGCCACAAATGCAATGTCCCATACCATTGCAACAAGTTCGTCCGCCGAATGTTCAACAACAATTTCAAAGGCCTATTCAACACCCACCGATGCCGCCACAACAATTTCAACAACCATTGGCACCACAAGGGCGTATGCCAAGACCAATGGGTCCTATGCGTCCAAGGGGTCGTGTGGGTGTACCAAGAAGGCATCTTAGAGATCATGCAAGAGGTATTGAAGCGCATTTCAGGCCAGCGATTACTCATAATCCTTCACCGGTAGTTATTCCTCACAATGATCAAGGGAGGACATTCGAAGTTTGAACCAACCCGTAAGTCCCTTTGATTCATAAGCATGCTAGATATTTGTTAGGAGGAAACTTGATTCTTATACAAGCTTATTGTCGCACACACACACACGCATTGAGTGGTTTTGCATTATATGCTAATAATTCTTGTTACCGAGAGATTTTTGTGAGGGGTGTGTCTTGTGGTATGATTGAAAGTTAGTAAAAGGACGGCACATTTAGCTTGGTTTGCATGTTTGATCGCTTAGGTTTTGAATCGTTTTGAATGGGTTGCTTGGGATAAGCAACGGGTAAGTGTGGGGATGTGACGGGTGGTCCGTAGGACAACCCTTAAACATGCTAAAAATACATACATCTCATACTTTATTCGGTTTATTGTTTGAACTTAGTAACTACGAGAGATTTGATGTTGCAGGTGTTAAGGCGCTCAAAGTGCAGGATTTAGGAAGCTTGGATGGATGTGGGAAGATGGCATCATTAAGAGATGAAGAAAACAAGTTTTGAGGGAGAAACGAAGGAAAAAGCCCACTCAGCGCTGTAACCTACGGCTAGGAGCCGTAGGTTACGGCCATCAATGATCCACAAGTGCACTGCCGTAAAACAGAAGGTTCATGCCGTAAAGAACATTTAGAGCCGTAACCTACGGCCCTCAGCCGTAGGTTACGGCACCCTATGTTGATCTTGGAACCTGCTGACAGGCGTAACCTACGGCTGGGAGCCGTAGGTTACGCCTCCGACTGATCTCAAAATGTAACTTACACATTTATTGGCCATTTCATGAGGATTTATGGGATCTTATCATGGGTATTCGGTTACGGAAGATGGGCGACGAGTTGGGGGAGTAAATTTGAGGCACTTGGAAGTGAAAAACATATCTTATCATCTATCTTTCATCTAGTTTTGTTGGTGATCTTGTTGAACAACATTACCTTCTATTTTTGCATTATGATGTCACTTCAAGCCATGTGTGGCTAAACATTCTATGATTATCTTGGGTTGAAGGTTGTGTAAGACTTGTGCTTTTATTTTATATTTCTAGAATAACAACTCCTTTCTCTTTGAATTGTTTGTAATGGTGCATGATTGATTGTTAGTAAAGTATTGATTTTTATGCTAAACTAATTAGAAACCATACGTTCTTGGTGCCGTTGGCAATCGAGATATCATGGGTATAGTTAGGCTTGGGTAAGGGTTAATTGATCATCGGGTAACAACCTCACGTTCTAGGAATCTGAGTACTTAGTTCCCTTTCATCACTGCAATTGGTCATACACAAACTATGTCTATGTAGTTCTTTCTAGTTGAATGTTAGCACAAAAGTCGAAGCAAACCGGAAACTCAAGATAGTCATTTATCTCGCAATTGTTCACAACTAAATTTTCATTTTTGCAATTAGCTTAGCATTCCTAAGTTTTAAAATCAAACAATCCAATTCTTGAATTTACTTTTATTGCAATTAGTTAACTTTAGTTAATTTAGAAATAGCACATTTTCCACAAACTCCCTGTGTTCGATACCCACTTGCCGCTATCTACTTAGTAGTAATTGGATTGAATTTGATTATGACCACGACATCACGTCAGCTATCCGCTACCTTGACTGAATCTCAGATCAGGAAAGGTAAGCTTTTTCGAAAGGGTGACAAGAAACCGATCGAGGAATCAAAACCGAAGGATGAGCAGACAGAATCCTCCAAGAAGTCAAAGAAGCGAAAGGCTTCTCAGAACTTCGCCGTGGTCACTCACAATGATCAAGCAGTCCCCAACCAACCAGCTCAACCCCCTGCTAGGAAGCCATACAATGAAACTGCACCCTTGTGCAACCAATGTAGCCTTCATCATCATGCTAGTGTGAAGTGCCGCAAATGCCAAATTTGTGGACTTATTGGTCATACAGCAAGAGTTTGCCCAACTGTATCTGCACCAAATCAAGCTGGAAACAATCCGGCTCAAGCTCATTTTCTACCAGGTTCTTGCTTCAAATGTGGCGAGATGGGCCATTTTCGAAGGGATTGCCCAAAGCTTGCTAATGCAAATCCAGCGCAGGGATAAGCATCTGACCGATTGGAAGACAACGCTGTTTAGAAATAATCAAGCTTTATGTATTATTTTCTTTTGTTGTCAAGGTCTAAGAAATAGTTGTTGATGTTGTTTATAAATAAATCTTTTATTTACATTGCAATGTATTTATGTGGTTGCATGTATAAACAACATATCCCCTACAATACCGACAATCAAGGAACCGTATTCCTTGAAAAGCAGACTACTCCCAAAATTCTTCCATTTTATGATCTCTTGCGTTTTCCACGAAAATCCTAAGTACCCGTTTCTTCCAAGGAAACGAAGTACAAGGCGCAAGTTACAACTCTGGACGAATACCCAATCCTTGATAGGGTACCTAATGGTATTTCCGTAAGTCCTTAATTGTTGTGTACCTTAATTCGAATGTTATGATTCTTTGTAATCAAAAATCAAATTTTTGGAAGATCATCCTATCTTCATAGATAGATTCTTGAAAATGATTAGAGTGCCAAATGAAATCCACGGATTGGATTCCTGGTGTGCTTTAAATATCCATGTCCAAATATAACAAATTAAAGGTCAAGTTAAACAATTATGTGATTATGTGCTTATGTGTTCTCTTTTATGTTTTTACGTGATCCGAATTTTTCGTTATCCAAATCCTCGTAGAATCTTCTATATCTACATATAAGGGATTCATAGTAGGATATCCAAAGGTACTAACTCAAATCCTTAATGGGCTTCTACGTAATAGTTAAGACTCTTGGATTATAAGGTACTATTCCATAATTAGACCCCTTGAGTGGTCTAGTTAAACAGATTGATCCAAAAATCTGTTTAGGAATGTCATGTGATGATATAGCTGAAAAGACTCCTTGGTGGTTTATTCAAAGAGATCATTTGTCGATCTAATTAAAAGGACCCTATGGTAGTCTAGTCACACTCATCACAGGTTTGATTTTTCTTCCCCTACACATTATGAAATGCACTGTGCGGACTGTGCAAGGAATTACGTAATTATGGATGCATACATAATTATGGAATTTAGTGCACAGAAACCACAGCAAGTTTTGTCATGTGTCTAGAGTTAACTCTATTCGTTTCCATTTCTGATGAAGCACTTGTTGAAAATGACTCCGTCCGTTCATTTTCGTTTCTAAAGAATGTCCGTTGAGGGAAATGAATATCCTTTTGAGTTAATTCTATTTATTTCCATTTCTGATGAAGCACCTGTTGAAAATGACTCCGTCCGTTCATTTTCGTTTCTGAAGAATGTCCGTTGAGGAAATGAATATCCCTTTGATTATTCCTTCATTTCCATTTCTGATGAAGCACCTGTTAAAAATGACTCCGTCCGTTCATTTTCGTTTCTGAAGAATGTCCGTTGAGGAAATGAATATCCTTTTGATTATTCCTTCATTTCCATTTCTGAGGAAGCACCCGTTAAAAAAAATGACTCCGTCCGTTCATTTTTGTTTCAGAAGAATGTCCGTTAAGGAAATGACAAGATTATGCCTTGCATATCTTTGGTGGTTATCTAACACAAAGTTACAGAGAGGCTCCTACGAATAAATTTCGGGATGAAATTTCCTAAAGTAGGGGAGACTGTGACACCTGTGCCTCTGCGACCATCAAACAAATACCAAATCAATAAAATATTGTGTTTCATACTTGGGATTTGTATAAATATGTGTATCATGTGCACATATCAATTCATGTTCAATTTCGAGCTTTAAATCGCTTTCTGGAAGGCTATACGCGAACTGATGCGTAAATATAACCAGTTTAATGCAAAAAACACTCCGGAACCGTGACATAGGCTTAACATACCTTAAATAACCTTTACATAACTTAGAAATAAGTTTTGGAGGGTTTGGTGTGGCAAAATCAAGTTTATTCGCTTGTAAGGACTAATTTCGACAAACTGCGAAAGTATGCCGATTCGTACTGTAACGAACATTCCGGAACTTGATCATAAGTTAAATATGCCCTAAATATCCTTTATATAGCTTAGAAATAGGCTTTGAGGTGTTTGGTGCGCAAAAATAAACTTTCTTGATCAATAGGGACTAAAAGCGTCAAAAAATGCCCAAATGACCAGATTCATTGTATCTAGTCCAATTTTGATGTTTTGATGGTTTTGATCATATTTTTTCAATACTATTTGATGGATTTTGCTTGTTTTTGATGTTCCCATGGTTTAGAAAACCATGTGCCCACTTGTAAGGTCAAGATCAAATCACGATTTGCGAGAAACGACCCTAACGGTTCTCCGAAATCTATAAATACCCAAGCTCCCATTCCATTTTCCTCACACCTTGATCTTATTTTATACTCTAAGTTGAAGCTTTATGCTTCATACCTGAGTATTTAGATCAAGTTCTTCCTAGCTTGGACCCGTTGTAAGTTTCTTTCATGCTTTTATGCGTTTTTAAGCACGAAAGTCAAACTGTGTTTGACTTTCTGCTTTGACCAGTCTTTGGTCAACACGAAGTTCGTTTGAACTTCACAACATGAGCGTAATCATGATGGTTATAGTCCCTTGTGACTATACCTACTGATTACCACGTTGATTAGGTGTAGTGACGAGTCATAGTTTCGGTCAAAATGCGTATTCATGCGTATTTTGCAACCAAACTATTCTTGGGTATCAAAACCTTTTGTTTTGATATCAAACTTGTTTTCTAACTTCATTAAACATGTTTTAACATGTTTAACTCGTCGCTTTTAGTTTAGTGCTTATATAGGGTCGTAAGATAAGCGGTCTAAACAACCGCTTAGACTTTCGAACCCGACCCATTTGGTCGATCATTAGGATCCGACCAAGCATTTATTGTGACCATAGTTGTATAGGGAATAACCTTCCGAGTTTATACCTTATGGTCACTTCGTTTAGTTAGTTGTATGATAGGTAGTTTATATGCCTTAGGAAAATGACCAAAATGCCCTTTTTACGCATAAATTCATTCTAAGCATATGTAATCTAAATTTTGACATCTAAACTGATTAGGAAATATTATTAGACATTTTAAGGCATATAATACTTGTCATAGGACTAGTTAGACGGTCTGAACGCGTTTTACGCGAACGACGCGTTAAAGTGGCGTAAGCTACCTTAACGAGTCGTAATGGGTCGTAAGCACTTAGGTTCGGTTTCGTTTTAGAATGTAGGCTTAGTTAAACCATATTACATGAGTCCCTACACTCATTTGGTTTACGAAACCTCATTTTATCTGATCCTCCGATTTAGGTCCGTTTATTAACATAGTTACCTATATTAGGTGTCATTTGATTTTCGTGATCCCTCTAGCTTTGCTTTGTTAATAGTCAAGACTTCTAAGCATCCTCAAGTGAGTACATAGACCCCTCTTTTACTGTTTTCAAATGTTTTAGGGTGAAACACATGTGCCTACTTGTTACTTTCGTGTTTTTCATGATTTTATATCATATGCTTGTTATGTTCATTAGTACATATATGGTACATGATTTTATTATGTTTTGCTATGTATGTTCACTTAACATGCTAGCACATTGATTTTTGTATATTACATTTTGTTGCATATGTTCACTCAGCATATAGACACATTGTTTTACATTTTGAACCGTTTGTAACTGTTTGATTTATATGAACTGTTAGTAACTGTTTGATTATGTGAACCGGTTGTAAATGTTTGATTATGTGAACCGTTTATAAATGTTTGATTTATATGAACCGTTTGTAACTGTTTGATTATGTGAACTGTTTGGTATTGTTTGAACCGTTGGGTTAGGGAAGTGATTAGGGAACGGGGCGGGTGTAATGTGTTAAAAGCATGGTGGATACGCCGCTGGTACTTCCTATATATAAGTGCTTTTAATACATTATATATCATTGCATTATCTAGATCACTTGGGCAAGTTTATCAAAACAAAGTTATCTTACAAGGTTTTTCTAACAATATAAAACATTCGAGTTTTATTTCAAAAACGATTTATAATTTGGGTTTCTATGAAAAAATGTTTTGGAGTCAAGATTCATGGTTTCGAGGTTTTATAAAACAAATCTATTTTGAGTTAGTTATTTCAATTTACATTACAAACATTTTACAAAACTTGGTTTTCTAATTATCAATTTACAAAGGTGTTTAAGTTATATTTTCAAAACATAAACGAGCCATGAATCTGACACTCTCATAAAATCCTATGTACTCGCCGGCATTTTATGCTGACGTATTTTCACATGTGTTTCAGGTACCATAGTTGGTGATATTTGATGATGATATTGATGCATGCTCACATAGGAATGGACGAGGCCTTAGTGACTTAATAACAATGAAAGTCTATTTGTTCATGTTTTGTTTCTAATTTCAATGTAATGTAATACATTTAATTTAATAAAACAGAACTTCAATCCATGTGTTATGAAACAATGATTCTGTTACAACACTCCCCGACGTTTCCACCACGATTTGTTGTTTTTCATGGTCGGGGTGTGACACAGGCACCCACTCTTCCATATTGCACGTGTTCACATTATTTAGACCCAAACTTTGACGAGATTTTGAAAACTTGGAAGGCACAAGGCCAAAAAGAATCATCCAAGATGGATGATTGGTTTTCAAAATTGTTTTCGAAATTTGTGTTCTTGTTTTGGTAATCACCTAAGGATAGGTGATGTTTATGTTTTAAGATCTAAACACAAGATAACTTGTGTTATGTTCCTAGGAAGGTTATAGTCTAGGTCAAAGCATTACTAATAACCTAATTCCCTATAACCATGAGCTCTGATACCAACTATTCTGTCACACCCCGACCGCGTAAAACAACAAACCACGGCGGAAACGTCGGAGAGTGTAGTAACAGAATTATTGTCCTCAACATGACTTGGGATCAGTTCGTTACCCTTATCAAAGAAAATTATTGTCCTCAACATGAAGTTGAGAAGATTGAGACTGAATTCTTGACATTAGTCATGGAGAACTTAGATTGTCAAGCATACCTTACAAGTTTCAATACCAAGTCTCGATTGGTTCCTTATTTGATCACATCGGAACCAAAGCGAATAGCTCCCTTTATTGGGGGTTTTGCCCCAGAAATAAAGGCCAGTGTGAAAGCATCGAGACCTACTACATTCAGGTCGGCGGCAGATCTGTCGCTATCTCTCACACTCGATGTGGTCAGAAACAAGGCTGCCAAAGCCTCTGAAGATGGGAAGCGTAAAAGGGAGGAGGATGACTCCCAGAATACTAAGAAGAGCAAATCCGAGTTCAACAATAACCAACAGGATTCCAACAGGAAGACTACGTGCAAAACCTGCAAAAGAAGACACTGGGGACAGTGTCGATCAAACCAAGAGATAAAGCAATGTGGTATCTGTAAGAGAACTGGCCACCAGTCCCACGAATGTAGGGACATAACGAATGCAACCTGTTTCAGCTGTGGTGAAAAGGGCCACATCAGTACTAATTGCCCTGAGGCTGCCAAGGAAGGAGCAGCTAAGTTTGGGATGGATAAGAAAGGAAACGCCTAAACTACCGGTTGAATGCCAAAGACAGTGCATATCAATAATAGCATTAGGTACGTCCTTACCTTTTTGCATCGATTTTATCTACTAAGTATTTTACGTTAATGCAAGGGATAATAAACCTTTAGTAAACCATAAGCTTAGCAAACTTTTGATTACATTCATAAGAACTTCAGATATTAAAAATAAGGTATAATTTACCAATGGAATCTTTAATGACTCTCTCTCATCCTCCAAGATAATCCTTTCATAAGAATCTGGAGTACTCTTCCCCAAAAAGAGTACGACAATATATATTACTTTATTTTATTATTTTCTCATTATTTTATATCGCCTGCGAATGCCAAACTATGTTTGATAAGAGTACCATATGAGGATTGGCGTATCCTAGTGTGTCCCATAGATTGCTTCCATGCCTGATCAGTATGGAGGTTTAATGCATGGAACCCCTGAGATATCCCAATGGACATATTGTACTCAAGTCAACTAGTAGTATTCAAAGAAGATATCCAATATAAAATGTCCTTATAAGTATCTCTACTTAGGGCATCCTTGCAATTGTAAAGAGAATGTGTCATATATCTGACACCGACATCGATAGATGAACCAAAGCCTAAGAGTACAAACATCTCTAACATCTATGTGTGTGTCATGATTATCTTCTTTATAAGAATTACCATGTTTACCTTCTGAGAGGCAAGTGAATGTTAGGACGAACCTCCCGCTTAGGGCTACAATTATTGTAAAAGCCTTATATCTGTTAGTATCAACGGAATAGGAAGAACTAGGAGCCAAATCAATAAGCTTCTAGAGAAGATTTCATAAAACCAAAACTCGAAGTCCTAAGAACTCCGATGTATATAAATAAGAAAGACGGATCATCTTGCTTATGCATTGATTACCGCAACCCTATATAGGCAACAATTAAGAATCGCTATTACCTGCCCAGGACCGTTGATTGGTTCGACTAGCTGTAAGGTTTAGCTATTTTTCTGAGATTAGTTAAGCAGTGGTTGGAATAACCATCTCACCATAAAATAGTTTTTTTTATAGCAATTATTATATAAGTATCAAGGCTACTCCTTTAGAGACCTTGTATGGGCGGAATGCTAAACATCTATTGTTAAATATAGAATTGGTAAGTCCAATTATCAGGATCTGAAAGTTGTATTAGAAACAACGAATAAGATCATACAAACCCTTAATTATCTGTAAGTTGCCGTTATTTCGGCAGAAAAGCAAGGATTAATGATGTTAGCAAACCTCCTAAATTCTTGTTAAGGAATAAGGTTCAACAATAGATATCACCCAGGAAGGGTGTGCTAAATTGTTAAATTATCAGGCTAGTCAGGCTCTGAGTATATAGCATCATTCGAAGGATTCGAATGTATCAAGATTAAATAGCTTACGAGCTAAGACCTAATTAAGGGGCTTGGTGGAATGCGCAATGTGACCCACACTAATGATTTAGCGACGTGTCACCAATAAATCAAAAAGCGCTATCACATAATGATATGCAGAACTATGATAGTATGAGCAACCTGTGTCGATTGAGGATCGACAGGTTTAGAAGCTCCAAAAAGATACATGTGCCTATTATAAAGGTCAATTGTAGTGCCTTAGAGGCTCAAAGGTACTGGGGAAGATTTAACCCAATATAAGGTAGAAAGTACTTCCCTTACTTTAACAAATCTCGAGGTCGAGATTTCTTTTAAGGGGGTGAGGATGTAACACCTCGAAAATTCACGTCCTATAATGTATTGACACGTGTCATAAGTTTGAACGTGTGAAAGAATGTTCTGAAAGGACTAAAGTTGACAATCATGGAAAGTATGTGAATATACGAGTTCTAAATGTCAACAGTGAATAAATATATTGTACATTAACCCTACATGATGCTCATTCCTTCAAACGAATAAATCATGGATCATACGAAGCTAAATATGAAAGAAAGTGAGAGATTTCAAACTACAGGGGTTAAATGTGTCAACATGTTTAACTTATACCTCTGAGTGACCTTTTGACAAACCCGAAGCTTTGTAACGATTAATTATGCTCCGTAGAATGCACAATAAAAATTTCATAAAGTTTCTTTATCGTATGAGAAAGTTATGATCAAATTCGTGTGCGAGGGGTTAAAGCGTCAACGTTGAAAGTTATGACTTTTCGGGTAACAATAAAGTTAACCGAGGTCTTAACAAAGTGGGTATATATCTTGAAGCCCTTATAAGTCAAGTTAAGGGGCTCAAAATGCAAGAAACAAAGTGTGGTTAACCTTTCGAGGAGCCAAGAGCCAAGGATGCAAACTGAAAAAGTTTTAAAACCTGAAGTTAGGCTCCAGGCGGGCCGCGTAAGGTCTTGGTAATCCTTACGCGGGCCGCGTCAGGCCCCCAGATGCAGAAAATCGTTTTTGCTGGCTGTTCAGCCTTGGAACCGACTTAGATCAGATATTTTCTCATCATGGGCGACCCCTAAGTGCCTCCTAGAACCTTAGGGACATGTGTTAACAATCAGGGACCAATGGTAGTGTTGTGTGTCAAAGATCTAAGTGTTCTTGAGCACTATATAAAGGACCAAAGTTGCAAACACTTCCTCACACTTTCCTTCAGCAATCTGATCATTTCTGGAGCTCCAAAGCAGGCTCAAGTGTTCACTAATCTAGCATAGGACCTTGGTAAGTTTGATTATCCTTCCTTAGTTAAGTTTTTGCTTAGTTTTAGCTTAAAAGTCAAACCGTCGTAATTAACGGTTGACTTAGCGATTAATCACTAATGGTCCAGTGATTTGTCGAATTGAAAGTAGTTATAAGTTGGTAATTATGTGGGTAATAAACCCTTAAAAGGGTTCCCCCTGATTCCCACTCTAACTAGGTCAAATGTCGGGTCAAACTTGTTATTAAAAAGTCAACAAGATACTTAGTTTCTATTTTATGCATGATTAACAATGTAGAACACATACAACCTATTTGATCATTAATATAACTTGGTAATTAGTGTAAGAACATGTCTAAACATGTTCAACCCGACAATTTTATGTTTAGACCCGGTTCGGAACCTAAAGTCGCAAAGCTTTGACTTTTGCTTTGACTTCAGTTCTGACCCGTTGTGGTATGTTTTAGAAATACCTTAGAGCTTAATTTGGACCAGGTTACATGCTAGTATAACCCTCTGTGATTATACACCATGGTTCATTAGTTAACCAATTAATACGCATGATTCCGATAATTGCCTATATGTTGACCATTATGCCCTTTTCACCTTAAAACGTGATTTTTTAAAAAGTAAAAGTGTAGAAACCTTAGTTACTGATATATAAACTTGTACCCAAAGTTTGACATCAGTTTGAGGTATAGAATAAGAGTTATGCTCATTAGCGTAAATTGAAAGCCTTATGTTAATTAAACGGCGTAATTAGCGTATAGCCTAGTTAAGCCTACTTTTTGATATCAAACTTGTTACCCACTGATGTAATATATTATTTTGGGATTTTTGAAGATTTTTAATTAATTTTAGGCTGAGCATAACTTATAGTCGTAGGCTTAATCCGGTAATTGTCGGTTTTGCCCTTTCGGGCTATAAAATGAGTTTTACATATCTAATTGACTCCAGACCTTTTACTACTGATTTTATATGGTAAATAAATTATTTTAAGCCTTCTAGAATGATAAAAATATCAGCTTTATGTATAGAACCCGGAAATGGCTTCTAATCGCCTTTTTAAGCGTTTTTAACGCATAGTATGTACTAGAACTATTTTAAACATACAAGGGTTGATACCTACTGATATTTTGGGCAAATTATAATATTTTAACAGTAAGCAAAAGTTTTTTAACTCAGACTTCAGTTTTGAGCTTTACGGCTTATGTGAAATTACCAAAATGCCCCTACGGTGCATAGTTTGGTTATAATTGATAAATTTCACATATATACTTTACCCTACTGTTATAACTTAGTAAACTAAGTATTTTTGCTGATTATATCAGACCTGTAACTCGGGTTAATACTTAGACTCTTTTATAACCTTGAAAATGACCAAACTACCCCTACGAGGCATAGTTTGTGTTTAGATTCGTTTCGGGCATAATAAAAGACATCTTACTGATGTCACAACATATTTGAAGCATATTAACTTAGGAAACCTGTATATGGCTCTTATGAATACCCGTTACGCTTATTACGCGTTCGGTTCGGTTTATGTAACTAGTTTGCATAGATTAGCCGAAACGGGTCAAACCTTATCGGTTTTACCTCAAAATCCAGAATGTGTATGAAATACCCATATTAAGCAAGTCTCCGAACTTGTTGGGTCTAAATCACATTCTATTCCGGTCTTCGCCTAATCGTGCGTTTGAACCGTATAATTAACCGGTCTAAGCTTAGGCTTAATTAAAGACCCATTAGCATTCTAATTGGTTATTTATACCATCATTCCAGACTAGAGCCTTCCGGTAAATTGTACCTACGCTTACTTAAGTGAATACGGCTGAGTTATTATAATTCTTGCTATTTAAGACAGGAGCTAGCTCAAGTAAATACTCTTAACTTATTTTCCCTATTACGGGCTTGGGATACGGTAATATAAATACCGCATGGTCAGGTATGGGATTCAAAGACCAATAAGTCGGGAAATCCAAATAACCTGTTTTAATTCGTATTGCTTGACTGAAACATTGGGGATTAATGCGACCGTGTCCTGGATATCCTTGACTCATTAAATGCAATGGCCACGACCTAAGCACGGGGTGTAGGCATACACCTGACAGATGCCATATGTTTATTAATTATTTATACCCAATAAGGGATTCCCAATAAGGGAATAGTGGTGTGTCGGTTAATCATGAACCGGCATAGAACCGGGCCCCGTATGTAGAGCAAGTTATGTAAAACTGATAACATGAAATATAGTTTGTCCCAAGTATAAAAGATTAATTTTGCCTCTGTGCATTTTAATCAAAGTGTCAAAATATTTTCGTGCCTCGTGCACCTAAACCAATTTTCATAAACATTTTCAAATGAGTCGGTTGAGTGTATTTACCAGTGAAAACTGACGTATTTTCAAAAGTCTAAGTGACAGGTACAAGTACGTAATAGGCTGGAAGCTGCTCAGGACGTTAATAAAGAATCTTGCAAGTTCTAGGCGTCTAAAGTCTGTTGAACAATGTTTATATTTTTAAGATCCGCCTGTGGATCCTTTACTTTCCGTTGTAATACTTGATATTACTTTATATTCGGATTGTAATATAATTTATCTTTTGCTTCCGCTGTGCATTTAAATGTTGTGTTGTTTGACTATGATGATATCAACTACGTCACGATACTCCCCACCGGGCCCACCGGTGACACGTGGAAAGTCGGGGTGTGACAGGTTGGTATCAGAGCCAACACTGAGTGAATTAAACACTAGCTTTTGTGTTTAATCTCAGTTACACAGTTGCACATTCTTGAGTCTAGACGAGAACATAGGACAAATTCTAATAAGTTTTATTTTGTCCTTATTTGGTTCCTTTGTTATTTTCTGATTAGCTCTTGCATGGGCAAGTCATTTTTGTAGAAGTCCCGTTTAGGGCAACCATATACTTGTTTAAATTTTAAAGGAATGATTATATTAAAAATATCATTCTTATATTATAAAATCTACCATTATAATAAAATGGCAATATCTAAAAAGGACAAGACCTAGATCATGTGTCATTTTAAGACAGAGGCAAGACGGTAGTTCCACAATTAGATTCAGATCCTTGTTAACATTTCAATTTAGGATTGTTCTGCGTTAAATATTAAAGGAATCTTAAAGGTAAAACCTAGCCTAAATGTCAAAGCGGACATGGCCAAGATGGTAAAACCTAGCCTAAATGTCAATGCAGACATGGTCAAGATGGTAAAACCTAGCCTAAATGTCATTGCAGACATGGCCAAGACGGTAAAACCTACCCAAAGGATTCCAATCCTTGTTAACATCTGTAACATGTTAACATTCCTGGCAGACGTGGTTTGATAAAATCGCATGAGTCATCCTTAAATAAGATTACTCCAATTTCCCTTATTTATATAATCATCCCTTAAGGATGAAGTGCCTACGGGCTATAATTGACGTCCTCTGTGACTAAAGACAGTGGTAGCCTACAACTCCCTGTCAAGAAAAGGTAATGAACTATGATTCAAACCTTAATGCCTCGATTCTCTGAAATCATGGCTTATATCATCCTATAAGATGATCATATTATAAACATCCCTTAGAAGGGAAGTGCCTACGGGCTATAACGTATTATCCATCTGAGACACTGACATTGTGATCTTTATGATTCCTTGTCTAAGGTGGTGAGCTATGCTCAAGCCTAATAGTCTATATGATCAATGCGATCATGACTAATATCATATAACATCCTAGTGATGTTTTTCCTACGGGCTATATTATATTGTCCATTCGTGACAAAGACAGTTGTGATCTTTTATGATTCTCTGTTAAAGGTGGTGAGCTATGCTCAAGCCTCATAAATTTATATGATCAGTGCGATCATGACTAATATCATCAATATGATGATCATATTATTAACATCCTTAGTGATGAAGTGCCTACGGGCTATACGTTATTATATTGTCAATACGACAATGACAGTTGTAACCATTATGGTTCCCTGTCTAAGGTGGTGGGCTATGCCCAAGCCTCATAGTCAATATGATCAATACTATCATGACTACTATCATCAGTGCGATGATTATTATTTTTCTTAAAACATTGTTTTGTAATGTCAATTGATTTGCCTACGGGCCATATTGTATCGTCAATTATGACAACGACAATTGTGGTCTACGACTCCCTGTTCAAAGGTAATGAACTTTGATTCAAACCTCAATGCTTTGATTCTCTGAAATCATAGCTTATAATTCATAAATGTCCATGTGACTAGGCCTTTCGTGCCACTAGTAAAACTGTTATTATTTTTATAATTAGGATAAATTATAATATAAAATCCTAAAATAAATATGATTCATAAATTAACCAAATATGGTCTCTGTTTACCATGGTGTAACACCTGTGTCATTTCAACCATCAAACAAATGCCAAACCAACGAAATATTGTATTTCATACTTTGGACTTGTATAAATATGTGTATCTTTTGCACATATCAACTCATGTTCGATTTCAAGCTCTAAATCGCTTTCTGGAAGGTTATACACGCACTTATGCGTAAATATAACCAGTTTAATGCAACAAACACTCCGGAATAGTGAAATAGGCTTAACATACCTTAAATAACCTTTACGTAACTTAGAAATAAGTTTTGAAGGCTTTGGTATGGCAAAACCAAGTTAATTCGCTTACAGGGACTAAAGTTGACAAACTGCGAAAGTATGCCAATTTGAACTGTAACAGACATTCCGGAACATGAACATAAGTTAAACATACCATAAATATCCTTTACATAGCTTAGAAATAGGCTTTGAGGGGTTCGGTGTGCTAAAATAAACTTTTGTGTCATTCAGGGACTAAAAGTGTCAAAAAGTGCACAAGTTTGCATTTTCGCGCATAACTTACGTTCTGAATACATTTGGACATCCAAAAATATATGTAAGCATGACTACATTATATTTTAGTGTTCGCCATAAGAAAAATCCATTCGTCGCGTCATTTGGATCGTTTTTCGCGCTTATGCGCATTCCGTCGTAATTAAGCGAACATCGCGTTCGTACGACCAAACGAACCATCATCCGGCATATTTTTGAGTATGTTTTGAGTTCCCTATACTTTAACTTCATTTTAGAGCCTTGAAATGAGGTTAACGGGGTTCAAACGCATCGAAAAAGGCCTTAAACACGTGCAGGGACCATTGCTGCCAAAAATGAAACTTTCTGATTCAGATGGGGTGCTCGCGTAGCGCGACGCCTATGGGGCTACCTGTCGCGCTACGCGACTGACATTCTGGACAGATTCAATGTTTCTAATTACAAGTTGCAACTAATTGATTCTTAACCACATGTTTTAAGTTGTTGTGTCACTAAGATAAGGAGCATATGTGGCTCCATAACCTTTGTGACAAGTGTACGGCTCGGATCGTGGCACGATATTCAAGAAATGATCCTAGCGGCTCTACTTTTTCTATAAATACCCACCCCCCTTTGGCTTAAAAACCCACAAATCTGATCATTTGGGCTCTAAGTTGGAACCTTCGTTTCATACCTGAGCTATTTTGATCTGGGTTAGCATTCGGGGACCCTTCGTAAGTATTCTTTCGTTCTTTTCCTTATTTTTACTGCTTTTCGAGTCAGAAAGTCAAACTTTGTTTGACTTTCAGCGTTGACCAGTAATGGTCAATGCGAAGTTCGTTTGAACTTCGCAACGTGATTGTAATCACGATGGTCATAGTCCCTTGGGACTATGCCTACTGATTACCACGTTGTCTAGGGTCGTAGGGTAAGCGATCTG